>OZ018395.1:2047946-2260788 GCA_963969525.1 Ontholestes murinus | reverse complement strand
AGTACGACTCGGCGGTATCTCCCGGATCGTACGTAACTGGGGCCCATCCAGAAATTGGGTTTTACTTATGCTCGACCTGCACGAAATGGAATATTTCCCCATGTTAATAAGAAAAATCTTTTTAAGGTCGAAAAAGAAAAATGGGAACATCACTGTATTCATAGTTTAGATTAAGAAGAAATACAAAAATTAAAAGTGAAATTCCATTACATTTACATTAATTTAAAATTAAAAAATTGTCATTAGAACTGCTTACCAGAATTGGTTTACCAAATTCCGTTCCAGTAATTTCAATGTCATAGATGCGCCACGTTCAGGAAGGCCAATTGAAGTCGAAAACGATAAAATAAAGGCATTAATCGAAACAAACCGCTATTACAAGACTCGAGAGGTCTCAGAAATATTAAGCATTTTTCTAACAACCTCAGAAAGACATTTGCACAAGCTAGGATATGTTAGTAAACTCAATATTTGGGTTCCACATGAACCCAAAGAAATTCATTTAACAACGAGCATAAACGTTTGTGAAAATTAAAAGTGGCTGAAGCTTGGATTTGATTTGATGGACCATCCACCATACTCACGAGACCTTGCGCCATCCATCTAATATTGGTTTCGTTATTTGCAAATCTCTTTGAATGGTAAACAATACACGCCGGTGGTGGCGCATCGGTTACGGCCCCGAACTGACGTGCAGCAACGTTGATTCGGGTCAGTAGTCGGATGGGTGACCGGTACCATTCACCATTGGGATACAATTAATGGTGCTTTAGAGTGACGGGGGCGATCCTTTAAAGTAACAAGCTCATTTACACACACACAAATACACAAATGACACATGGCGGAAGGACCACGTGGTCGATAGCCTAACACTACTACTACTACTACTACTGGTAAACAATTCATTTCAAACAATGATGTCAAACATCACTTGCTTCTTTTTTTGCTAAGAAAGGCCAGAAGTTCTTTGAGCGTGGCATTATGATGCTACCCAAAAGATGACAAAAAATGGTCAATACATAACTGAATAAAATTATTTTTTTCTATATAAAATCGCTTTTGATTGTTGTAGCAAAAAACGTAGATACCTTAAGACTAAACCCTACAGTTTTATTATTCCATATTGAATCCAAATAGATCAATAATTACATATTAAATATCCTTAATTTCGTATGAGTTCCGATTTGAAAAACCCTACACTCTTATTAAACCCAAAAAAGTGGTTTATGTCAGTAAAAGCACGACATTACCCTACTATAACACTCTTTTATGCACAAAAAATAATTACAAATAATATAAATACAAGATTTATCTGCTATTTTACAAACTATTTTCCACCACTTATTATATTATATTTTTTATATAAGGTAAATAAAAATGAAATTTCAGCAAGTATCAGCCTCGTCAATTCAATATATTGTTTACATTTACTTCTTCCTGTTAGGTCTTTATACATTTTACAAGATTGCTTCAATAAAAATTATAGATTCCAGACAGATCTTAAATGCATTATAATGTGCAAAACACTTTACTTCGTTAAACTTAAATTAACTTTTTCCTCAAAAATTCTAGTAATGAGAAAATGGAATTCTTAAGTAAGACACTTTAAATTAAATTTAAAAACACTTCGTTTGTTTCACTGAATTTTATATATTGAGTTTTCACTCTTGAAAATGTTGTAACAAACAAAACTAAAATTCAGTGGAACAAACGAATTGTTTTTAATTTAATTAACCATTAAGACACTTTAAGCTCTTTTGACATTCAATCCATTTATGATCAATCTAAAACTATAAAAATTATGGTGATCAAAAAAAAAGGTAAACCAATTTCTATAAATTTCGCAATTATATTTAATGTTAACATCAACATAAATATTATATTCCCCTTACTTTACTAAAGTTACTAACAAAATTTTTAATGCTGTCCTATCGTATTTTATATAAACTAGCCGAGACAGCATATAAAATTCAGTGAAACAAACCAAATGCTTTTAATTTAATTACATATTAAGACACTTTAGATCTTTTGATTTTTAATCTATTTGTAGTAAATCTAAAACTATAAAAATATGATGATTAAAAACAACCTAATAGTAAACCAATTTCTATAAATTTAATATTAATATTAAATATTAACACCAACGTAAATACTATATTCCTCATTATTAAGTAAACTTCCTAACAAAATTTTATCATGTATTCTTCACGACATTTCACTAAGGCATTGCTAGCATTTATATTACTTGAAAATATGTTTTCTATTTGTTTTTATTAAGTACCATATTATGCGGACTTTAACATATGTAAATAAAATTAAAAGTTTTCAAAAATATATTATAATATATGCAACCCAATTGACTCATAAAATTGATTGGGGCGACATCTATGTATTAAATAAATTGTTGTGTAACTAGAGACGCTAAATTCTACAAAATCCGAATTATAAAATTAACATTAAAATAGATATAAGATCTAAATAAAAATTTAAATAGGATTTTGATTTTATATATTTTTTACGTTCTTTAATAATAATAGTGTCCTGTATTTAAAAAGAACTATCTCTTGCCGATTTTAATTTCTAATTACAAGATTTTAAGCTATTTCCTTTTAATTTTAACGTTTCGGTTTATAAATCACATTAAAACATGATTCATTTGAAATCGTTAACTAAAGCATTGCTGAAAAAATACTCTGATAAATGTGTTTAATTATTTTTTTGATTATGACTTTCTAATTTTAATATATAAACTACATAAACCCTCAAAATAATTTCTTAGTTAATTGGCAATGAAATATTTTTGAATTAATTAGATTTTTCATTAAAATAAGTACATTACGTACGTGTTTGGTAATATATGCAACCCAATTAACAAAACGAAGCGACATCTATTGTCTAATACATTAAATTAATATTTTATAATATTATAAATTAATATCGGTAATTACAGGAAACTATTAATACCGATAATTACAACACTAATAATGTGAAAGTATTATATAATTTAATTTAAAAACGCTAAAATAATTTCTTAATTAACCCGTAATGAAACATTTCTATTTTAAATAAGTAATTGTGGAGGCTTTCACTTCGTGATACATTTTGATAAATTCAAAATAAATTAACTTTGTTGGTATCACTTTTTATTTACACTTATAACTATAGTTTCGACAACTTCAGCTTGTCATTATCAAACAATAGTGTTTTCTATTTTAATCAGATTTTCGATTAAAATATATAGATTTTGAATGCGTTTGGTAATGTATGCAACCCAATTAACAAATTTAAACGGCCAAGGTGGCATCTGTTATTTAATACAGTGAACTAATATTTCCTTAAATTGGTTGATTGAGTTACACGAAGTACATACATTTGCTAATTCAAATAAAATTATGAATCATCAAATGAATATATTTCCTTATTTTATAAATTATAATCGGCAATTACAGGAATCTGTTGAAGACAACAATTATGATACTAATAATGTGAAAGTATTAAACAATTGTTTCCTCCTTAAACATGCTGAAATAATTTTTCAATTAACTCGTGATGAAACATTTAAACGGTGGAGGCTTCTACTCAATTATACTTCATAATTCACAAATGAAACTCGTTTTAACTTTATTTGTACAACCAAGTAACCCCCAGTTATACAAACAAAGTTAAAAAGTGTTTTATTAGTGCATTTTCATATTAATCACATTCTTAATTCAAATAAATTGATTTCATGAGTGTTTTGTTATATATGCAACCAAATTCACAAATTGAAACGAACATAGTGGCATCTGCCATTGAAAAATTGAATTACTATAACATAATTTTATTCGTTAATATCTGTAATTGCAGGAAACGTTTAGCATTTATACTTAAAACATTAGTAATATTAAAGTATTAAATAATTGTTTCCTTATATTGTTAAGTACAAAAAATAATTTTAATTTTGAAATGCAAATAAATCTACATTAATCCTTGTCTATTGTTGACAATGTAATAATAATTTATTAAAAAATATAAATTTATTTCTTATCATTATTGATATAACGCAAATATTACACCACTTTTATAATTAATTATAGTTTTAAACTATAATCTAAAAATTTATTACAGGATTGTTTCGTTGCACCATCTAGGCAACAATTATTATACTAATTTTTGGGTAAAGTTATAATCCGTTTTACTTTTTCAGTAATTATTATTTCGAGAGAATTTTACAACATTAATTTTTCAGAAAGCTTTTAATTGTTTAAACTGAATTTCATATATTTATTTTTATATTTTAGTTATTTGTTTGCATTTTATTCAGTTTTTTTAATCAATTTTTTCCGAGTTTTTTAAATCAATTGTTTCTTTTATAAAAAAAAAATGTTCGTTTGGTCTTTGTGTGTTGTTTAGATGTTTTAAATTGTTTTTGTATAATTTTAACTGCTTTTTATGACCTTTCAATTGTTTTTTTCTTTAAATTATAATATATTTAACAAACATATTTTTTATAGTTTTTAAAAAAATTGTTCTGTTTGTGTATTTTTTTTAGACATTTATTTAATTTTTAATTGTTTCTGTCAAAAATTTCCTCCACTATGATTAGAAGGAAGTTTTTTTCTTTGCAATTTTCAATCGTTTGTTTTCTAAATTTTCTAGAGGTTTTCTTTTTAATAATGGCAGCTTTCATGACATTTTCAATTATTTTTAAAATTGTTTACTTGCACCTTAGCACTCCGTTGTCACCGCATTTGCGACATTTTGTATGTTAGGAATAAATCCGTTGTCGCCGCATTTGCGACACGCTTGTTTATCTCACTCAGCGCTCATAATTTTTAGATAATCAAAAGTGTTTATTTTTGCGTTGTAATGTGTATGATCTGCATTTTATGTTTATACAATGGTAAGTGTTTTATATTGTTTCGTTATAATTATTATAACAAATGGCTGGCGTGCAAATGGTTAATCAAATTCACATTTTAACCTTTCGAGATTTTCAATTCATTTTACTCAAATTTTCTTATTAAGTTATATCGTTGATTGAAATATTGTATTACAATATTTCAATCAACGGTTATATTTTAAGCAACAGCTTCTTGAGTGCAAAATTTTCTTTTACTTCTTGTGTGTATTGTATTTTTTATACATTTCAATATTTTTAAAAATATTTTTTGCTAAAACTCCAAAAACATGAGCCATTCAGTCACGACAAGGGTTAATCACTTCTTATATGAGAAAATTCTTCTGAATTTTTGTTTATTGTGTGCTGCGTTTTAAATATTTTCAATATTTTTAAATTGTTATTAACGAAATTATACCTACATTTTTTGCATCTTTTCAATTGGTTTTCTTGGATTATTAAATCATTTGTTTCTTCTATACGATATTCTTTATTTGGGTGTCAATATGTCTAAATTGTTTTTGATAAAATTTCAGTTACTCTTTATCAATTATACAACTGTTTTCTAAGCAATTTTCAACTGTTTATATCACATTTTTTACATTATTTTAAAGAATCGTTTCTTTAGGATATTTTCGATCATCATTATTTTGTTGTGTAGTTTTTCTTTTAAACATTTTCAATACTTTCAAATTGTCATTTGTATGAATAACTGAAGATATTGCTTTTTACAAAGTTTTTTTTTTAACACAATACTATTGTATGAGAAATTAAAAAAAAATTAAGCTACTTTAAAATTTAAACCATTTTATAACTATTTTTTTAAAACAAATTTTAGCTTATATTATCTTTAAAGCAAATTAAAAAATGTATAAATAATTAATTTTCAATAGCTTTTTGCAAACAAATTTTAACAAATTTTTAACTATTATTTATTTTAAGAATTAATTTAAATAATATATTTCGTACACTACAACAATCAACTGATTATTACATTAATATTATTATTATTGTTGTAAGAAATAAGTACAGGTATATATTTATCTGTATATTATGTTGCCTACTTATCAAAACAAATAATACTAATTTATTAATTAAATTCCAAATAAATTCGTTACATAAACGCACTCATTATAAATAAATTGGGTTACCCCAAAATTCGACAGCACCGAAATTTGTCATTACGTTACAACAATGTTATTAACACTTTAGAAAGTGTTTGATTATGCCCGTAATAGCGCACAGTCGACCTTTACGTAACGTTTTTCATTAGTCGCCTTTTTTTAATTGAATTTCTTGTGTGTTATATAAAAAAAAAAACAAGAAAGGCGTATAATGTTTGATAATGTTACGGTTTAATTTGCCTAATTAATTAGCTTCGACCCATCATCACCAGTGCGCAATCCTTTATTTAATGTTTTAGAAAATTTAGAAAAATTGTTTCTTTGTTTGTTAAAAACAGAAAAACAGAAACAAAACCTTGTTTAATAATTTCCAAATACGAAAACATTTCGTAAATCAACAGCAATGGGTCTTAATAAAATTGCAAAAACAAATTACTCATTGAATTGAATTAAAAATTCATAGGAAATATTTGTTTTTTACTTTACATGAATATCATATTTTGTCGTAATAATCTTCAATTAAAAATATGAAGTTATATAGATATGATAAAAAAAAGGGTATAAGAGAGTGGAAGAGAGGAAGAGAAAACGAGAGAGATCGAGAGAGAACTGAATAGAATAAGAAAAAACCAAAAAGCATTCTCCCTTTCTCCATTTGCTCTCCCTTGTTCTTTTTCGCTCATTCTTGCACACGGTCGTTCTTTCTTGCTCGCTTCTGCTCTTTATTGCTCACTTTTATTCTCCCTTGCTCGCCTTTGCTCTATTTCGTTCTCCCTGGCTCACTTTCGCGTTTTCTTGCTGTTCCTTAATTACTTTCGGTCTCACTTTCGTTTTTTTTTTGCTCACTTATGCTCTTTCTTGCTCTCTTTTACTCTCCCTTGTTCACTTTTACTCTCCCTTGCTTGCATCTGCTATTCATTTGCTTTTTTTCGCTCTCCCTTGCTAACATTCACTCCCCCTTGTTGGCTTTTGTAATTTTATAACATTTTAAAATTTAAAACAATTGAATTTTAGCGGAAAAATGATTTAACTAAAGTAGCTGAAAACAAAAAAATGATTTATTCAGTTGAAAAGGTTTTTAAAAGTTTTAACCATAAAAAAAATATTTATAGCTGAAATTTAACAAATTAAACTTGCTTGAACAGTTGAAATTGAAAAAAATTGCCGAACATTGACAATTGACAATCTTGTACAATAGAAATAAATTACAATTGTTGAAATATGTATTAAAAAAATGTTACTGAAAATTTAACGTTTGCTTAAAAATAGTTGAAACTTTCTAAATTTCTTAAAATATAAATTACGAATAGCTTCTTAAAGAACAGATGAATCTTAAAACAAAAAAATAGTTAATAATTTACATTTAAAAAAAAAACAATTGAAAAACATTGTTCTAATTTAGCAAAAGTTTTAAAACAGTCGGAAACGTTCAAAATAAAAACATTATACAAACGTTTAATATGTTTTAGCAAGAAAAAAATTAGTTAAAAATATTAAGAAAAAAAATGAAAACACATAGTTGTTCCAATCACGATAACACATAGTTGAAATATCAAAATTTATGAAAAAAAAAATACTGAAAAGAAAAATTAAAATAAAAAAATTGGAAGAAGAAAACGTTGAAAAAATTTACCCAAAAGAAGTTGAGAATGTTACAAAAATTTTTAAAGTTTTCTTGATAATAATAAAAAAAAACGTTACAATATTTTACAAAAAAGAGAGAATTATTTGAAAAAATAAACAATGACAGTTGAGAGATGATATTTGATAGATGACAGTTGACAATCTACAGGTGATATGTGACAATTGAGAGATGATGATTGATCATTAACAGTTGACATTTGACAGGTTATATGTGACAATTGAAAGATGGCAATTGTTAGATGACAGATGAAAATTGATAGGTAACAGTTGACAGATGACAAAAGATACTTACTAGGTGTTATAAATGGTAGTTATTAATTAATAAATATTAATTGACAGATGAGAGTTGACAGACAACGGATAACAGTTGTCAGATAGGAGATGACAATTGACAAATAGGAATTGTTTGTTTGATAAATAAGAGATAAAACGTTGTAAAAGATGGTTGGTTGATGATCGTTAACAGGTAACCATGTTAATGACAAATGACAGTTGGGGGATGATATTTCATAGATGACAGTGTCAGTTGACGATTGAAAGATGGTGGTTTCTAGGCAACAATTGGTAGATGTTTAAAAGTATCTTTAACTAGATGGTATAAACGACAGTTGACATATGACAATTGAGCGATAACAAATGTTAGTTTACAGATGATAAATAAGAGTTATTAATTGATAAATATTAATTCACAGATGAGAGTTGCAAAAATTGTATATATTACTTGATTAATTGTATATTATTATAAATAAAGATTAAATAAAGATTAAATAAAAAAATAAATAAGAACAACTGTCAGATAGAAGTTGTTTTTATTTATTTATTGGCAACAGAGATATTGGAATTGGTTGTTGACAGGTGAGAGATAAAAAGTTTTAAAAGATGAGTGATTGACAATGACAATTTTTTATTTAGGTGACAAATGACAGTTGAGAGATGATATTTAATAAATGACAGATGGCAGTGACATTTGACAGGTGAGATGTGATTATTCTTTTTTGCTCTTCCTTTCTATTTTCTTTCGTTCTCCATTGCTTGCTTTTGCTCTCCCTTGCTCTCTTTCGCTTTCGCTCGTTCTCTATAGCTCTCTTTGGTCTCTCTAATTCTCTCTTGTTCTTTACCGTTCTCACTCACTCTCTCTCGTTTTCTCTTGCTCTATTTTCCTCTCTTGGAACGAAAGAGAGAGAGAGAGAGACCGAAAAAAACGAGATAGAGCAAGAGAGAACGATGGAGAGCGAGGGAGAATATGATTTTTCGTATAAATAGCCTACAATTCAAAATATGAACTTACACAAGACAAAAAGAGATTGTAAAAGAAAGAGAGAGAGCGAAAAGAGCGAGATGATTTTTGGTCTTAATAGCTTACAATTCAAAATATGAAGTTACACAAGACAAAAAGAAAATGTGAAAGACCAAGAGACAACAAATAGAGCAAGAGAAAATGAGAGAGAAAGGTTTAGAACGAGAGAGAATAAGAGAGATCCAAAGAAAGTGCTCTTCCTTGATCGCTTTTACTCCTAATTGCTCACTTTTGCTCCTCCTTACTCTCTTTCATTCTCCCTTGCTCTCTCCCGCTCTCCCTTTGCTCAAGTCTAATCTCCTTTGCTCGTATTTGCTCTTAATTGCTAGCGTTTGCTCCTCCTTGTTCTCTTTCATTCTCCCAAGCAATCTCTTTCGCTCTCCCTTGTCCACATTTGCTCTCCTTTGCTCGCTTCTATTCTCTTTTGCTTACTATCACTCTCACTTGCTCAAGTTTATTATATTATATATTATATTATATTATATTTGTCTTTATCATACATGCTTTTATAAAATATTAACAAAAATTGGCACAAAAAAGTATACACATGTAAAAAATACAAAATTTGTCAGCATGTTGAAGGGCGGAATTCACTTGCATTAAATGTTCTTCCATTCAGACCATGTCTCCTTTCCTCCGCTGTTCCAAACTGTCAAGCATTGGATACTTATTTTTTTAGCATTTAGATGCTTATTTATAGTTTGCTCTTCTTTGCTCTATTTCGCTCTCTCTATTGATTTCTTTGGCACTCATTTGCTCTCTTTCGCTCTGCCATGCTCTCATTCGCTCTATCTTGTTCACTTTTGCTTCTGCTCTCTGCTCGTTTTTGTTCTCTCTGGCTCATTTTTACTCTCCCTTGCTCTCGTTCGCGCTTTCTTTGCTCTCTTTCGCTCTCGATCTTCTTCTATAGCTCTCTTTGGTCTCTCTAATTCTCTGTTGTTCTATACCGTTCTTCTCTCTCTCTCTCTCTCTCGTTTTCTCTTGCTCTATTTCGCTCTCTTATAATTAGAGAGAGATAGAGCGAAACAGAACGAGATAGAGCAAGAGAGAACGATAGAGAGCGAGAGAGAATATGATTTTTCGTCTAAATAGTCTACAATTCAAAATATGAAGTTACATAAGACAGAAAGAGAGCGTGTGTGTGTGAGAGAGAGAGAGAGAGAACGGTTTAGAACAAGAGAGAGAACAAAAGAGATTCAAAGAAAGCGCTCTACCTTGCTCGCTTTCAATTGTTATCCTTGCTTACTGTTGCTCCTCCTTGCTCTCTTTCATGCTCCCTTGCTGTCTCTCGTTCTCCCCTGTCTAATAATTTAACTAAAATAGCTGAAAATTACAAAAAAAATGGTTGAAATTTTACCAACAATCAAAAATGATTTTGAGTTAGTTGCAAATGTTTTTGAAAGTTTTAATCATCGAAGTTTTAAAATAAAAAAATACAATTTGCACCTGACGAGAAAAAAATCATTTAACAAACTTGCTTAAAAATAGTTGATATTTAAAAAAAACGGACATTGGTAAAAAAACAATTGAAAATCTTGTATAATAGAAATAATTTACAATTAAATAAGTAATTGTGGAGGCTTTCACTTCGTGATAAATTCAAAATAAATAAACAATTAACTTTGTTGGTATCACTTTTTATTTACACTTGTAACTATAGTTTCGACAACTTCAACTTGTCACTATTGTTTGATAATGACAAGCTGAAGTTGTCGAAACTATAGTTACAAGTGTAAATAAAAAGTGATACCAACAAAGTTAATTGTTTATTTATTTTGAATTTAATTTACAGTTGTTGAAAAATTTATTAAAAAATTAGCTGAAAATTTAACATTTACTCTCCTTTGCTCGTTTTTGTTCTCCCTTGTTCGCTTTCTTTTAATTGCTCGTTTTTGCTCCTCTTTGCTCTCTTTTATTTTCAATTGTTATCTTTCGCTCTCCCTTATTCACTTTTGCTCTCATTTGCTCGCTTTCAT
Source organism: Ontholestes murinus (assembly GCA_963969525.1). NCBI lineage: Eukaryota > Metazoa > Arthropoda > Insecta > Coleoptera > Staphylinidae > Ontholestes > Ontholestes murinus. The sequence goes on along the minus strand of OZ018395.1, from coordinate 2,249,868 downwards.
TCTCTCTTGCTTACTTTCACTCTCCCTTGCTGAATTTTGCAGTTATTTGCTCTTTTTCGTTCTCTCTTGACTCTCAATTGCTCTCTTTCACTTTCCCATGCTCTCTCTCTCAAAAACAACTGTCAGATAGAAGATGGCAACGGAGAAATTGGAATTAGTTGTTGACAGGTAAGAGATAAAAAGTTGTAAAAGATGGTTGATTGATGACAATTGTTTGTTGTAGGTGACAAATGAGAGTTGAGAGATGATATTTAATAGATGACAGATGACAATGACATTTGAGAGGTGAGATGTGATGATTCTATTTTGCTCTTCCCTTCTTTTTTCTTTCGTTCTCCATTGCTTGCTTGGCTCTCTTTCGCTTTTTCTTGATCTATTTCGCTCTCGCTCGTTCTCTATTGCTATTAAAAAATTGTTAAAATTTTACCAACAATCAAAAATGATTTTGAGTTAGTTGAAAATGTTTTTAAAAGTTTTGATCTTCGAAGTTTTACAATAAAAAAAAACAATTTTTACCTGATGAGAAAAAAACATTTAACAAATTATCATTTTGGCTCTCTATCTTGCTTATTTTCACTCTCCCATGCTTTCTTTTGCCTTCTTTCTTGCTCTCACTTGCTCGCATTCGTTATCTCTTGTTCACTTCTGCTGTTTTCAGTTCTCCCTTGTTCGCATTTACTCTTCCTTGCTCTCTCTTGCTCACTTCTGCACTACCTTGCTTACGTTTGCTCTCTTTCGCTCTCCCTTGCTCTTTTCACTCTCTGTTATTCACTTTCTTGCTTACTTTCGTTCCCCTTTGCTCTCTTTTGCCCACTTTCGCTATTACTTGCTCTTTTTTGCTCTATCGTGCTCACTTTCGCTCTCAGTTGCACTTTTGTCCTCTGTGGCTCTCCCTTGCTCTCTTTCGCTCATTCTTTAATTATCTTTGGTTTTCTCTTATTCTCTCTTGGTCTGTACGAACCATAGAGAGTAAAAATATGAAGTTATACAAGACAAAGAGCGCAGGACAAGACAGAGAGAGTGAGAGTGAGAGCGACAGAGAGATTTTTTTGTTGTGTTTGTAATACAATAAAAAGTTATACAAAACAAAAGAGAGAGAGGAAGAGAGTGAGAGAGCAAAAGAGATCGTAAGAGAATTAGAGAGAACGAGAGAGACATTTGAAACAATTGCTATGAATTTTGCATACTGAAATCTATCATCTGCAATTTTCTAAAAAGTTTAAATAAAAGGAACATTTGCTAGTAACTTCACTGTCATCTGTCATTTGTTGTCAGTTTGTACATTTTTTTTTAAGTCAAAAACATGGGAAAAACCAAAATACTACACTATAAATTATTTATTGTGTGTCATCTTGTCATGTGTCATCTAACATCATTTATCTGTAATCAAGTATCAGATTGTAAATTTTTCCTAAAAATTTACTTCCTTTTTTAATCTTTCACTTTCTAGAATACTAAAACAATTAAACGAAACAATAGCTATAGACATTACACACAGCGTCATCTGGCTTTTGTCGTCATTCATCTATTATTTGTTATTAGATTGTATACTTATTTCTAAAATCTTCAACATTGTTATAGAAAAATATGAATTCGTTTACGAAACCCTCTCGTGTGTTGTATAGATTGGAGGGTGGGATAGAGGCCACCCACCCACCCTACATAAACAAAAATACTTCAATCTCGGATTGGCTTTTAAATTCAGGTACAAACCCAAATGAATTGTCGATATAGTTCAAAGAAATTTAAATAGGGTTCGACGGAGAATATAAATGTATATGTAGGGTGGGTGGGTGGCCACTATTCTACCTTAAAATCAGTATAACAAACGCCAGAGTTCATCTAGAAAAAAATATATAATAAAGTAATTTATTATGAATAGTTTAATTCGACTTTTTTGTTATAGGAAAAAATGCATTCGTTGACGAAACCCTCTTGTATGTTGTACAGTTTGGAGGGTGAGATAGAGGCCACCCACCCACCCTACATATACAAAAATACTTCACTCTCGGATTGGCTTTTAAATTCCGGTAAAAAACAACTGAACTGTCAGTATAGTCCAAAAAATTTTAACAGGGTTCGACGGGGAATTTAAATGTATATGTAGGGTGGGTGGGTGGCCACTATCTTACCCTTCAATCAGTATAACATACGTCAGAGTTCATCTAGAAAAAAGTTATAATAAAGTAATTTATTGTGAAAAGTTTAAATCAAAACCCTCTCGTATGTTGTTCAGATTGGAGAGTAGGATAGTAGTCACCCACCCACCCTACACATGCAAAAATAGTTCACTCTCGGATTGGCTTTAGAATATCGGTAAAAACATGTAAAAGTTTATTACATGTTAAAAAAATAGAAACAAGTAGAAAAAAAAAACAATTACGAAACAATTGCTATTAATTTTACATGCTATGCCATCTGTCATCTGTCATTTGTTATCTGACATCTGTCATGTGTTATTACATTGTACTTTTTTAAAACTAAAATATCTTTTTTAGTGTTTTATTTTAATAAATTCAAGGAAATACAATTACTATTAACTTTGAATGCTGTGTCATCTGTCATTTGTTAAGTGTCCTATGTCATGTCTTTAAATTTCCATCCCACTTCCATTGTGAGTTTTGAAATAAATTTTTATTCTAGAGTGAATTTATAAATGGAAAAATAAATGCTATCGTTCTAAACGTATTTATTACTTATTAATTAATAATTAAAATTTAATATCCACCTCCTTTATTGCTCATAATTGATTTCTACTGTCAAACTTCCTGGTGCGTTCGGCAATGGGTTTTTTCTTTTACGAAATGCAATGCAAGAAAATAAAAACATGTCTCCGCGTATAAAATCAAATTTAAGCACTCAACCGCATCACTCATGTTTCCAGTGTCCGATCAGATGGTATACCTCCTGAGCGAAGAAGGTATACCGTTTAAAGTGAAAGTGCGATAATCCCGGGTATTAGAAATTCTCGGAAATACCCTAACCTGCCCTTTTTGCGTTCCAATTTCACCTGAACTACCTCTACCTGTGCCCCTGTGCGGTACACCGGGACACCAGGTAAGCCCCTCTCTACTTGCGACGACGTGTCAGCGATCCGCCGCTGGCCTCCGCGCTCTCGCATACCAACCTAACGGGACACGGCCGTGCCTCACCTCTCCATACCTCAGTTTCACCTATGCCATTGCTTGCGCACGTCGAGCGCAAGTGAAAAAAAGACACTGCGAGAACAGCAAAGCACGAAAATAACAAGAAACGGCGCGAAGGAGACGCCATCACACGTCGCGGGAGTGTTCAGTGTATTTACCTAGTGCCAAAAAAAAATTGTTGGATTTTTACGTTTTGGGCGGTGAAGAAAACAACAACAAGGTGCCATTCGCTCCGATGCAGCAGCAGTCGGAATCCAAACACTGACGTAAGTAAAAGGGGCAACAATAAGAACTTGAAACCTTCTTGCGTTTGTATTTCCGAGCGGGGGCACCAGAGGTCGCCCTTAATAAATACACACCTCTTTGCCAATATACATATAAGAAAAACCTTGCTTATCTTTACCGTGGTCGTAAAACGGAAACGTTTCGACAGGGTGGGCGGTTTTATCGCACCACACTGCAGTGTATGAGGGTATGTAAGTGTTCATTGCTACATAAATTAGACAACCAGCGACGTTTTACGGTCGGGGAATGTGGTTTGCGGTTTTTCCGAGATTTTTCCAAAAACGAAATAGGCACGTGAACATTTTCTAAAATTCCTGCCCCGCATTCCAGACGCGTTACGTAATCGGTGCGAAGAAGATGATTTTAAAGTTAATTGGGTTTTAATTGCACTTTCGAATTTATTTACTGTTTTATTTTGTTTCTTTTGGGTAGACCTTGTAGGCGGCACCAACAGCTGTTCACTTTAAAGGTACAGAAAATTATACGTGATTACGCAAACTTATTATAATATTATGCATTTTACATCTGGGATTTACTGTCGATGTCTAAATTATTATTTTCGTTAAAATTTTAATACATACTTTAAGTATATCAACAATTAATAGTGTAAACAATAAAATTATATCTAAAAAAGTTGAAAAAACTATTTATGTTAAATTAATGCAGCGCATTTTTAGATTATCGCAATAATAATAAGTCAGTAATTATCAATCACTAATATATTTTAAACCTGTATAAAAACACTTTGCAACAACCTAGTATATTTATTATATGGTCAATCTATTCCATAATATAAAGCGTAATACTGACCTACCGCAATAAATCACTGAATTATCAAATTTACTTAGTTAAAGATTATTTAAAATTATTATTTACTTACTTCATAAAATCATTGCTTTAAATTGCGTAAATTTATTTTTATGTACAAAATACTTAGCGTACTCTTGACCTACCCCACTAAATAATATCTTGAGCTAGCGTACTCCTGACCTACCCTAATATACAGTATGTTAAGGTAGGTCAAGTGTACGCTAGCTTGATATTTTATCGTACTTTTGACCTACAAGAATATTTTTTGTTTGTTTATTATTATAAATTAGAAATAGACTAGATTAATATAGAGTATATTGGTGTAGGTCAAGAATACGCTGCTAACAAACAGAAAAGGATATAATCCATTAATTTTGAATCAGTTTCGTTCATAACATCAACAACTTTTAAACAAGAATTTTCAAAAATACATAACTCAATTATAATCATTGAAATTTTAATTTAACCTTAATAGTCGATATAAGATGGATATAATCCGTTGATTTTGAAAGATTTTAGCAACGCTTGACTATTCTTTTTTTATTTGTTTCGTTCAAACATTCAACAACGTTAAAACAAAATTTTCAAAAATTCATAACTCGATTTCAAATTGATAAATCATTGAAATTCAAATTAAACTTAAATAGTGGATATTAAAAGATATAATCCATTAATTTTAAAGAATTTACCTGCGCTGGATTATCAATTTTTAATTATTTTCGTCCAAAATATCAACAACTTTCAAACAAGAATTTTCAAAAATTCATTACTAAATTTGAAATTGATAAATCATTGAAATACTAATTTAATATTAATTATGGATATAATTAGGATATTATCCATTCATTTTTAAGGACTTTACATGCGCTGGATTATTAATTTTTAATAATTTTCATCCAACAACTTTAACAACTTTAAAAACAAATTTTTCAAAAATTCATAACTCAATTTAAAATTGATAAATCATTAAAATACAAATCAAAATATTGTTGGTTCGAGTTTACGTGAAGTGTTTTGTAAATAAAAATAACACACAGTTTATTCCTTACTTCACTTGTTTATTAATTGTTAAATGTACATTTCGTTCACAAGGTGAACATTATCAATAACAAACTTAGTTTGTTATTGATAATGTTCACCTTGTGAACGAAATGTACATTTAACAATTAATAAACAAGTGAAGTAAGGAATAAACTGTGTGTTATTTTTATTTACAAATCAAATTTTAATAGTAGATGTAATAATGATATAATCCATTAATTTTGAAGAACTTTACCTGCTCTGGATTATTAATTTTTGATTAGTTTCGTTCAAAACTTCAACAACTTTCAAACAAAAACTTTTAAAAATCATAACTCAATTTAAAATTGATAAATCATTGAATTACAAATTAAACTTTATTAGTAGATGTAATAAACTAATAATCCATTAATTTTGAAGATCTTACAATGCGCTGGATTATTATTATTTGATTAATTTCATTCTTAACTTTACCAACTTTAAAAACAAGATTTAAAAAAATTCATAACTCGATTTAAAATTGATAAATCATTTAAATTCAAGTTAAGTTTGAATAGTGGATGTATTAAAGATATAATCCATCAATTTTGAAGAACTTTTCCTGCGCTGGATTATTAAATTTTGATTAGTTTCGTTCATAATTTCAACAACTTTCAAATCAAAATTTTCAAAAAATCATAACTCAATTTAAAATTGATAAATCATTGAAATGCAAAATAAACTTCAATCTTGGATGAAATAAGGATATAATCCATTAATTTTGAAGGACTTTAGTTGGTCTGCATTATTAATTTTTAGTAAATTTCATTAAAAAAACTTCAAAAACTTTAAAAACAAAATTTTCAAAAATCATAACTCAATTTCAAATTGATAATTCATTGAAATACAACTTAAACTTTATTAGTGAGTGTGACAAAGATATAGTCCATTAATTTTGAAGGAATTTACATGCACTGGATTATTGTTTTTTTTTATTAGTTTCGTTCATAACTTCAACAACTTTAAAAGCAAGAATTTTCAAAAATTCATAATTCAATTTAAAATTAATTAATCATTGAAATACAAATTAAACTCGAATAGTAGATGTAATAGGATATAATCCATTAATTTTGAAGGATTTTACTCACGCTGGATTATTAAATTTTAATTATTTGTGTCCAAAACTCAAACAAATTTAAAACAAGAATTTTCAAAAATTCATAACTCAATTTAAAATTGATAAATCAATAAAATACAAATTAATTTTTATTACTTGATGTAATAAGGATATAATCCATTAATTTTGAAGGATATTACCTCCGCTGGATTATTAATTTTTAATCATCTTTGTTCAAAACTTCAAAATTTTCAAATTCATAACTCAATTTAAAATTGATAGATCATTAAAATACAAATCAAATTTTAATAGTGGATGTAATAATGATATAATCCATTAATGGATTATTAATTTTTGATTAGTTTCGTTCAAAATATTAACAACTTTGAAAGTAGAATTTTCAAAAGTCCGTAACTCAATTTAAAATTGATAAATGATTGAAATAAAAATAAAAATTTATCTGTGGATGTAATCCATTAATTTTGAAGAAATTTACCTGCACTGGATTACTAATTTTTAATTATTTTCGTCCAAAACCTTAACAAGTTTAAATCAAGAATTTTCAAAAATTCACAACTCAATTTAAAATTGATAAATTACCGAAATTCAAATTAAACTTCAGTAATAGATGTAATAAAGATGTAATCCAATTATTTTGAAGGATTTTACAAGCGCTGGATTATTACTTTTTAATTATATGTGTCCAAAACTTCAACAACTTTAAAAACAAAATTTAAAAAATCATAACTCAATTTAAAATTGATAAATCATTGAAATACAAAATAAACATTAATCTTGGATGAAATAAGAATATAATCCATTAAATTTGATGGACTTTACCTGCGCTGGATTATTAATTTTTAATTAGTTTCATTCAAAACTTCAACAACTTTAAAAACAGAATTTTCAAAAATTCATAACTCAATTTGAAATTGATAAATTACCGAAATTCAAATTAAAATTTATTAATGGATGTAATAAGGATATAATACAATAATTTTGAAGTACTTTACCTGCGCTGGATTATTCATTTTTAATTAGTTTCGTTCAATACTTCAAAACTTTAAAAACAAGAACTTTTAAAAATCAATTTAAAATTGATAAATAAATAAAATACAAATTAAACTTTAATTGTTGATATAATAAAACTATAATCCAACAATTTTGATAAAGTTTACCTGAGCTGGATTATTTATTTTTAATTAGTTTCGTTCAAAACTTCAACAAATTTAAAACAAGAAGTTTCAAAAATTCATAACTCGATTTCAAATTGATAAATCATTGAAATACAAATTAAACTTTATTAGTGGATATAATAAGGATATAATCCATTAATTTGGAAGAACTTTAGCTGCGCTAGATTATTAATTTTTGATTAGTTTCATTCAAAATTTAAACAACTTTAAAAGCAAAATTTTCAAAAATTCATAACTAAATTTCAAATCGATAAATCATTCAAATACTAATATAATATTAATTGTGAATATAATTAGGACATAATACATTCATTTTTAAAGACTTTATCTGCACTGGATGATTAATTTTTATTTAGTTTCGTTCATAACTTCAACAATTTTAAAACGAGAATTTTCAAAAATTCATAACTCAATTTCAGATTGATAAATCATTGAAATATGAATTAAACTTTATTAGTGGATATATAAAGGATATAATCCAATAATTTTTAAGGAATTTACATACACTGGATTATTAATTTTTGATTAGTTTCGTTCAAAACTTTAAGAACTCTAAAACAAGAATTTTCAAAAATTCATAACTCAATTTCACATTGATAAATCATTGAAAAACAAATTTAACTTTATTGATAGGCGTAATAAAGATTTAATCCATTAATTTTAAAAGACTTTATCTGTGCTGGATTATTAAGTTTTAATTATTTTCGTCCAAAACTTGAACAACTTACAAATAAGAAATTTCAAAAATCATAACTCAATTTAAAATTGATAAATCATTGAAATACAAATTAAACTTTAATAGTGGATGTAATAAGGATATAATCCACTAATTTTATAGAATTTTACCTGCGCTGGATTATTAATTTTTAATTCTTTTCGTTCAAAACTTCAACAACTTTCAAACAAGAATTTTCAAAAATTCATAACTCGATTCCAAATTGATAAATCATTGAAATACAAATTAAACTTTATTAGTGGATGTAACAAAGATACAATCCATTAATTTTGAATGATTTTAACTTTCCTGGATTATTAGTTTTTAATTAGTTTCATTCAAAATTTTAAAAACTTTAGTAACAAAATTTTCAAAAATCATAACTCAATTTCAGATTTATATATCATTAAAATATGAATTAAACTTTATTAGTGGATTAATTAAGGATGTAATCCATTAATTTTAAAGGATTTTAACTGCGCTGGATTATTATTTTTTAATTATTTTCATCCAAAACTTTAACAACTTACAAATAAGAAATTTCAAAAATCATAACTGAATTTCAAATCTATAAATCATTGAAATACAAATTAAACTTTAATAGTGGATGTAATAAGGATATAGTCCATTAATTTTTAAGAAGGTGTTTTACGCTGGATTATAAATTGTTACTTATTTTTGTTCAAAACTTCAACAACTTTAAAAACAAAATTTTCAAAAATTCATAACTTCATTTAAAATTGATAAATCATTAAAATACAAATTAAACTTTATTAGTGAATGTTATAAGGATATAATCCATTAATTTTGAAGGACTTTAGCTGCGCTGGATTATTATTATTTTATTAATTTCGTTCAAAACTTGATCAACTTACAATTAAGAAATTTCAAAACTCATAACTGAATTTCAAATTGATAAATCTTTGAAATACAAATTAAGCTTTAATAGTTGATGTAATTAGTATATAATCCATTAATTTTAAAGGAAATTATATGCGTTGGATTATTAGTTTTTGATTACTTTCGATTATACCTACAACAACTTTTAAATCAAAATTTTCGAAAAATCATAACTCAATTTAAAATTAATGAATCATTGAAATGCAATTTAAACTTTAATAGTGGCTAGAATAAGGATATAATCCATTAAGTTTGAATGACTTTACTGCGCTGGATTAATAATTTTTAATTCTTTTTTTCCAAAACTTTAACAACTTTAAAACAAGAATTTTCAAAAATTCATAACTCGATTTCAAATTGATGAATCATTGAAATACAAAATAAACTTTACTTTTGGATAAAATAAGGATATAATCCACTAATTTTGAAGGACTTTAGTTGAGCTGGATTATTAATTTTTAGTAAATTTCATTCAAAACTTCAAAAAATTTTTCAAAAATCATAACTCAATTTCAAATTGATAAATTATTGAAATACAAATTAAACTTTATTAGCGAATGTAATAAGAATATAATCCATTAATTTTGAAAGACTTTAGTTGCGCTGGATTATTAATTTTTAATTATTTTCTTCCAAAACTTCAACAACTTTAAATTAACAATTTTCAAAAATTCACAACACAATTTCATTTTATTTTATTGATAAATCATTGAAATTCACATTAAACTTTCTGCATGGATATAATAAGGATATAATCCATTAATTTTGAAGTATTTTACCAGCGCTGGATTATTAATTTTTAGTTAGTTTTGACGAAATCTTCAACAATTGTAAAACAAGAATTTTCAAAAAATTTCAATTTAAAATTGTAAAATCATTGAAATACAAATTAAATTTTCATAGTGGATGTAATACGGATATAATCCATTAATTTTGAAGAACTTTAGCTGCGCTGGATTATTAATTTTTAATTAGTTTCGTTCATAATTTCAACAACAGTAAAACCAGAAAAAATTCAAAAAATCATAACTCAATTTAAAATTGATAAATAATTAAAATACAAATTAAACTTTAGTAGTGGATGTCATAAGGATATAATCCATTAATTTTTAGGAAGTTTTTTTACGCTGGATTATTAATTTTTACTTATTTTCGTTCAAAACTTTCAAAATTTTCAAAAATTCATAACTCAATTAAAAATTGATAAATCATTGAAATACAAATTAAACTTTATTAGTGGATGTAACAAGCATGTAATCCATTCATTTCGAAATACTTTACCTGCGCTGGATTATTAATTTTTGATTAGTTTCGTCCAAAACTTCAACAACTTTCAAACAAGAATTTTCAAAAATTCATAACTCGATTTCAAATTGATAAATCATTGAAATACACATGAAACAGTATAAGTGGTAATAAGGATATAATCCATTCATTTTGAAGAAATTTTCCTGCGATAAGACAAGTGAAGATCCTCAAGGAAATGCAGAAGAGAAGAAATATTCATAAGACTGCAAATATTAAAGGAAAAATCAATGAAAAAACTAAAAGATATTATTAAATTTTCATTTTAAAGCAAAAATTATTATGAAAACTGAAGGACTTTTACTTAATCTTCATTTTAAGACTGTTTAAGCAAATGAATATCCTCAAAGGGGCGCAGAAAAGAATAACTTTTTATGCGACAACGAAGATCGATGAGAAAACTGTATAATTTCACTTAATATTCATTATATTATTGTTGAAGCAAGTGCAGATCCTCAAAGGTATATAGAATTAAAGAAAGACTGGAGGGTTGAATATATCACACCCATCCCCTATCCACATACCATTATACTTCCTACAAACTATAAAAATTTAGATTCGTGGTTATATGAAAGCCACCTACATCATAAAATATTATGATTAATTTTTTTACTGTGGGGCCATTGTTAATAGCTAATGTCTAGTGAAATGAAATGCTAGGTATCGTAGACTACTTCCTAGCTGACTCAAGGTGGACGCCAATTTCTTTCGTAATCGAGGTCAATGATTCCAGTTTCTATGAGGTTGCAGCGTTTTGCATCGCAATTTTTTTTGCAGAACTTTTCTTCGGCGACGGCGCAAACTGGAACTAATGAATTTCTCGATTGAATTCAAACTGAAATTATTGTAAAAATTTATTATTTATTGATTTTACACCTAAAGAATACAAATTTACAAGGGTATTTATAATTTCTTGACACTTTAAAAGCATTATTAAACAAAAACGTTTACTTTGTTGATATCACACTTTATTTTTAAGTGTGATATCAACAAAGTAAACGTTTTTGTTTAATTTTTCAAGATATATCACGAAGTTAACGCCTCAACCATTAATCAACTTTAAAAGCATTTTATAAATTGTATTGATATAAAAGAAATAAATAAAAGAAGATGGAATTTTTAATAATTATAAAAACACGAAATCATTTATGGAATTTCCTATTATTCAGGTAATAATTTATTATCAATAATAACACAATTATTATATCAAATATCTGTAATTATCTAATATGATAATGAATATACCCATACAAAAAAGAAACTTTCAAACTGACTATACAAAACTTGATGTCGATTACCAATATTATAATAACAATAAATTTGCTTTTTTTTTCTCACGTGACACAGCGGCTTTAAATATTACATAACGCACAATTGATCGATCTCAGAGCCGTTGGTTGGGTGACTTCGATTTCCAGTTTTGGGCGGAGTGAAAGCCTCCGCTGTGGCAGCACAAGAAATCTTCGACTGGGTCGAGCCCAACACTCCAGACAGAAACACAAACACGTGTATGGAATGAAAGTCTGTACGCCAAAAATGTAACATTCAAAATATTTCCTCGTGCGTGACATATTTTCCTAGTAGAGGATAAACGAATACTAAAAATTCTTTTCTAAATAAAATGAACTAGTTTTGATGCTATAAATCTTCTAAATTATCTTTAATTATAATTAAATGTCTTTTAATGTGTGAGAAACTTTTTTGTTATCGTAGTCCCTAAAAAAAAAACAGTAATAATAATTATAATAAAAATAATAAAATAACATTGAGTTTATTCTTGTGCAAATAAATAAAATAAGTAAATTTACTGATTTATCAATTATTTAAGTTTACGTGAAGTGCTTTGAATAATAGAATAAAACAACAATGAGTTTCTTGACTAGAAAATAGAAACACTTGGTTAGTTCCATAAAATATTTTATTATTTCTTCTTAAGTGAACAATTAATTAAATAACATTGAGTTTATTAGTGTAACTTTATTATTAAGGGTTGTTTATAGAAAGGCATAGTTTCGATTTTTACATCATTATCTAGGAATGATGTAAAAATCGAAACTAGTCGGAATAAATCGTAAAAAATGTGAAATCAACCAAGTGCCTTTCTATAAACAACCCTTAACATTAATAATGCTTCACCACGTGATAAACGAGAACCAAATTCAACAAATGTGACTTTATTATATTATTCAAAACACATCACGTAAACTCAAATAGGTTTGCTCAATTTGTCAATTGCTCCTTCTTAATTTTATGTTCTAATAATTGTTTTCTGGTGCGAAAATCAAATATTTAACTTGTGCTAGAAATGTTTTGCCCATGTCGGTCTATCATAATCGTTGGCTTCGTGGAATGTGCACTACTTAAAATTCAAAGTGAAAACAAAACCAACGGACAGTGCTTGCACTTATTATTATTATTTTTTTTAGTTTTGAACGCTCATGTATATTCAGTTTTAACTGTCGGTACTGCCCCGTGTTATTATGTAACTGGTGTCATGAGAGCGGAACGAATTAGTTGTAATAAATGTAATTATTTCAATAAGAATTACAGAAATAAAATTGTGGTAGATTAAAAATCATCAATAAGAGCAAAATGCAAAATGGCGACTTGAAATTTGGTGAATATTTCAATAATTCATTACTCTGTACGACGAATTATAATCCATGCATATAACATAACCAGATTTTTCATTAATTTCATCTAAACGGAGCTTGAATTTGTAAAAAGGAGATATTAATTTCAGCGCCTTGAAAATCAAACAGAACAATTGCTAGCGACTTGAAATTAAGTAAATATTTCAATAATTAATCACTCTTTATGATGGATTATAATCCACGTACACAACATCACCAGATTTTGCATTAATTTCATTTAAACGAAGCTTGAATTTGTAAAAATGAAATATTAATTTCTGCGCCTTGAAAAATAAATAAAAACAATTGCTGACGACTTGAAATTTAGTAAGTATTTTAATAATCAATCACTCTTTACAATTCTTTACAATGAATTATAATCCACGCACAAAACATCACCAGAATTTGCATTAATTTCATGTAAACCGAGCTTGAATTTGTTAAAAGGAAATATTAATTTCAGCGTCTTGAAAAACAAATAAAAACAATTGCTAGCGACTTGAAATTTAGAAAATATTTCAATAATTAATCACTCTTTATAATGAATTATAATCCACGCACAAAACATCACCAGATTTTATATTAATTTCATGTAAATGTAGCTTGAATTTGTAAAAAGGAAATATTAATTTCAGCGTCTTGAAAATCAAATGAAAACAAATGCTGGCGGCTTGAAATTTGGTAATATTTCAATAATTAATCACTCTTTACGATGAATTATAATCCACGCACACAACATCACCAGATTTTACATTAATTTCATGTAAACGGAGCTTGAATTTGTTAAAAGTAAATATTAATTTTAGCGCCTTGAAAATCAAATAAAAACAATTGCTAGCGACTTGAAATTTAGTAAATAATTCAATAATTAATCACTCTTTACGATGGATTACAATCCACGCAAATAACATCACCAGATTTTGCATTAATTTCATGTAAACGGGGCTTGATTTTGTAAAAAGGAAATATTAATTTCAGCGCCTTGAAAATCAAATAAAAACAATTGCCAACGACTTTAAATTTAGTAAATATTACAATAATTAATTACTCTTTAAGATGAATTATAATCCACGCACATAACATCACCAGATTTTGCATTAATTTCATGTAAATGAAGCTTGAATTTGTAAAAAGAAATATTAATTTCAGCACCTTGATAATCAAATAAAAACAATTGCTGGCGACTTGAAATTTAATAAATATTGCAATAATTAATCACTCTTTATGATGAAATATAATCCATGCGCATACCATCACCAGATTTTGCTTCAATTTCATGTAAACGTAGCTTGAATTTGTAAAAATGAAATATTAATTTCAGCGCATTGAAAATCAAATAAAAACAATTGCCAGAGACTTGAAATTTAGGAAATATTTTAATAATTAATCACTTTTTACTATGAAGTATAATCCACGCTCATAACATCACCAAATTTTGCTTTAATTACATATAAACATAGATTGAATTTGTAAAAGGGAAATATTAATTTCAGCGCCTTGAAAATCAAACAGAACAATTGCTAGCGACTTGAAATTAAGTAAATATTTCAATAATTAGTTACTCTTTATGATGGATTATAATCCACGTACACAACATCACCAGATTTTGCATTAATTTTATTTAAACGAAGCTTGAATTTGTAAAAATGAAATATGAATTTCAGCGCCTTGAAAATCAAATGAAAACAATTGCCGGCGGTTTGAAATTTAGTAAATATTTCAATAATTAATCACTCTTTACGATGAATGATAATCCACGCATAAAACATCACCAGATTTGCATTAATTTCATGTAAACGGAGCATGAATAAGTAAAAAAGAAATATTAATTTTAGCGCCTTAAAAACAAATAAAAACAATTGCTAGCGACTTGTAATTTAGTACATATTTTGTTAATTAATCACTCTTTACGATGAATTATAATCTATGCATATAACATAACCAGATTTTGCATTAATTTCATGAAAACGGAGCTTGAATTTGTAAAAAGGAAATATTAATTCAGCGCCTTGAAAATCAAATAAAAACAATTGCCAGCGACTTTAAATTTAGGAAATATTTCAATAAATAATCACTGTTTACAATGAATTATAATCCACGCACAAAACATCACCAGATTTTGCATTAATTTCATGCAAACGGATCTTGAATTTGTAAAAAGGAAATATTAATGTCAGCGCCTTGAAAATCAAATAAAAACAATTGCTGGCGACATAAAATTTAGTAGATATTTCAATAATTAATCACTCTTTACTATGAAGTATAATCCACGCACATAACATCACCAAATTTTGCTTTAATTTCATATAAACATATTGAATTTGTAAAAGGGAAATATTAATTTCGGCGCCGTGAAAAGCAAATAAAAACAATTGCTGGTGACTTGAAATATAGTAAAAATTTTAATAATTAATTACTCTTTACAATAAATGATAATTCACGCACATAACATCACCAGATTTTGAATTAATTTCATGTAAACGGAGCTTGAATTTGTAAAAAGGAAATATTAAATTCAGCGCCTTGAAAATCAAATAAAAACAATTGATAGCAACTTGTAATTTAATAAATATTTCAATAATTAATCATTCTTTATGATGAGTTAAAATCCATGCATACAACATCATCCGATTTTGCAATAATTTCATGTAAAAGAAGCTTGAATTTGTAAAAAGGAAATATTAATTTCAGCGCCTTGAAAAATAAATAAAAACAATTGCCAGCGACTTGAAATTTAGTACATATTTTAATAATTAATCACTCTTTACGATGAATTATAACCCATGCATATAACATCACCAGATTTTGCATTAATTTCATCTAAACGAAGCTTGAATTTGTAAAATAGAGATATAATTTTCAGCGCCTTGAAAATCAAATAAAAACAATTGCCGGCGACTTGAAATTTAGTAAATATTTCAATAATTAATCACTCTTTACGACGAATTATAATCCGTGCAAATAACATCACCAAATATTGTGTAAATTTGATGAAAACAGAGCTTGAATGTGTAAAAAGGAAATATTAATTCAGCGCCTTGAAAATCAAATAAAAACAATTGCTGGCGACTTGAAATTTAGTAGATATTTCAATAATTAATCACTCTTTACAATGAAGTATAATCCACGTACACAACATCACCAGATTTTGCTTTAATTTCATGTAAACGGAGCTTGAATTTGTTAAAAGTAAATATTAATTTCAGTGCCTTGAAAATCAAACAAAAACAATTGCTAGCGACTTGAAATTTAGTAAGTCTTTCAATAATTAATGACTTTTTACTATGAAGTATAATCCACGTATATAACATCACCAGATTTTGTATTAATTTCATGTAAACGGAGCTTGAATTGGTAAAAAGGAAATATTAATTTCAGCGCATTGAAAATCAAATAAAAACAATTGCTGGTGACTTAAAATATAGTGAATATTTCAATAATTAATCACTCTTTACGACGAATTATAATCCGTGCAAATAACATCACCAAATATTGTGTAAATTTGATGAAAACAGAGCTTGAATGTGTAAAAAGGAAATATTAATTTCAGCGCCTTGAAAATCAAATAAAAACAATTGCTGGCGACTTAAAATTTAATAAATATTTCAACAATTAATCACTCTTTGTGATGAATTATAATCCATGCACATAACATCACCATATTTTGCATTAATTTCATGTAAACGAAGCTTGAATTTGTAAAAATGAAATATTAATTTCAACGCCTTGAAAATCAAACAAAAACAATTGCTAGCGACATGAAAATTGGTAAATATTTCAATAATTAATCACTCTTTACGATGGATTATAATCCACGTACATAACATCACTAGATTTTGCATTAATTTCATTTAAACGGAGCTTGAATTTGTAAAAAGGAAATATTAATTTCAGCGCCTTGAAAATCAAACAAAAACAATTGCCATCGACTTGAAATTTACTAAATATTTCAATAATTAATTACTCTTTATAATGAATTATAATATAACATCACTAGATTTTACATTAATTTCATGAAAATGAGCTTGAATTTGTAAAAATGAAATATTAATTTCTGCGCCTTGAAAAATAAATAAAAACAATTGCTGACGACTTGAAATTTAGTAAGTATTTTAATAATCAATCAATCTTTACAATTCTTTACAATGAATTATAATCCACGCACAAAACATCACCAGAATTTGCATTAATTTCATGTAAACCGAGCTTGAATTTGTTAAAAGGAAATATTAATTTCAGCGTCTTGAAAAACAAATAAAAACAATTGCTAGCGACTTGAAATTTAGTAAATTATTCAATAATTAATTACTCTTTACGATGAATTATAACTCAGGCTTATAACATTGCCATATTTTACATTAATTTCATGTAAACGGAGCTTGAATTTTTAAAAATGAAATATTAATTTCAGCGCTTTGAAAATCAAATAAAAACAATTGCTGACGTTTTGAAATTCAGAAAATATTTCAATAATTAATCACTCTTTATAATGAATTATAATCCACGCACAAAATATCACCAGATTTTGCATTAATTTCATGTAAACGCAGCTTGAGTTTGTAAAAATGAAATATTAATTTCAGCGCCTTGAAAATCAAATAAAAACAATTGCTGGCAACTTGAAATTGAGTAAATATTTTAATAATTAATCACTCTTCACGACGATTTATAATCCACAAATATAACATCACCATATTTTGTATTAATTTCATGTAAATGGAGTTTGAATTTGTAAAAAGGAAATATTGATTTCAGCGCCTTGAAAATCAAATAAAAACAATTGCTGGCGAATAGAAATTTAATAAATATTTCAATAATTAATCACTTTATACAATAAATGATAATCCACACAAACAACATCACCAGATTTTGCTCTAATTTGATATAAACGGAGTTTGAGTTTATAAAAGTGTAACATTAAATTCAGTGCCTTGAAAAATAAATAAAAACAATTGCTGGCGACTTGAAAATTACTATATATTTTAATAATTAATCCATATTTACGATTAGTTATAACCAATGCTCATAACATCACCAGATTTTGCATTAATTTCATGTAAACAGAGCTTGAATGTGTAAAAAAGAAATATTCATTTCAGCAAATAAAAACAATTGCTGGCGCCTCGAAAATTAGTATATATTTCAATAATTCACACCACTCTTTACGATAAATTATAATCCATGTACATAACATCACCAGATTTTGCATTAATTTCATATAAACGAAGCTTGAATTTGTAAAATAGATATATTAATTTCAGCGCCTTGAAAAGCAAATAAAAACAATTGCCAGCGACTTACAATTTAGTAAATATTTTAACAATTAATCACTCTTTACGATGAATTATAATCCATGCATTTAACATCACCAGATTTTGCATTAATTTCGTGTAAACAGAGTTTGAATTTGTAAAAAGGTATTATTAATTTGAGCGCCGTGAAAATTAAATAAAAACAATTGCTGGCGACTTGTAATTTAGTAAATATTTAAATAATTAATCACTCTTTACGATGAATGATAATCCACGCATAAAACATCACCAGATTTACATTAATTTCATGTAAACGTAGCTTGAATTTGTAAAAAGGAAATATTAATTTCTGCGCCTTGATAATCAAATAAAAACAATTGCTAGCGACTTGAAATTTAGTAAATATTTCAATAATTAATCACTATTTACGATGAGTTACAAACCATGCACATAACATCACCAGATTTTCTATTAATTATTATACATCATTGAAATCGATTATTTTAGGGAAGTCATTAATTTAAACAAAACAAAAAATATCTCACAACACGTTTCCCATAAATCTACATAACGAAAACCTTGCGTAAGCATGCACCCGTCCATTCGCCAAAAATTCGTGGTCGACAAAACCAACATTTCCCAATATCTCTTACGAAGAGCGCTCGATTGTTCGATGCTAACGAGCATAAGGTGATGGGATTCTCGTTGCCTTGGAGCTGTTACTTCTTACTAAATACTCGGAGTAATTGAGACACGAGTACCAGCTAAAACTAGTAGTTGGAGGAGGACGGGGAGGAAAGGAAGCGTCACATCCTGGCAAACGAACAATTGCCTCTTCTTCTCCTTCGTCGCTCTTCTGCCGCTTCTGTTTTCGGAAAACAATGGCCATGTACATCATCGGCGTTTGTGGGTTAATTTTCTCGTTTCCATGACCAGCACGCTCAGTTGACCACCGGCAATAACTTCGACTCGAGGAATCTGGGACATTACCATTAGCAAATTTTTATTAAATTAAAGTTTCTGGCGTAAAAACAAAGTTTAATTCACGATTAATCAATTGGTATTTACGTACCGTTCGTCTTCAAGGTTTTCACAATTGCACACCAACGTCACGGCGTTTATTTATAAGAATTACGGTTCTTGAATCCGTGATGCAATCCGCCATCGGTGAAATTAATGCGCGCACTTCAAGGTGGCATCGTTGGAATGTTGCGGATTCGCACAAAGATTGTCATTTATGATACGAAAAGAAAATATTCAAAACGATTTATTTAATGATATTATTCAGAAATTTTTGGACCATCAAAATGAAATAAATATTTTTCGAAGCGTAATAATAAGCAAATAAGATTGAGATGTACTTCAAACTTATTTGGTTTGATATTGTTAAATTAAAAGTGTTGGAGTGGAAGAAGTACAATAGATTTTTGATCATAAGATTTGGTTTCCTTTTGTTAGGAGAATACTTTTTTGATTTCCTAATGTTTGACCAAAATTGACAATCTTCAAGTTAAGATATTAAAAAAATATATATGCCAAAATTAACGTTAAGATATTAAATAAATACTACAGACACTTGGGCCAAAATTAATATCGTAAAATCATGTTAGGAGTCGTTATCCAACCATTTTATTAAATTGTTGATGATAGACCTAAAAACGTCTTAAACGGTGATGTTAAAATCAATATAAAATATTATTTTTTGTGGTTTTGTAAACGAAATAAAATACAAGTGAAAATAAATCCGTTGCGTTTCAATTGAACGATTATGCAAATCAATCCTGTTCTTGTTTATTTTCGTCAGATTCTGGGTTCGTTAACTCCCGTAATTCTCTCTTTCAACGTGGGACTTGATTTATTCGCAGAGAAAGGTATTGAGTGTACCAGATCAGACGAGTTGTTTTGTTCCAAATGCAAAGTCGTTGCGTGCTAATTGGATGTAACTCGATTAATATATGCGTGCGGATTTAATTTCCGATCGTAAACGGACGCGGAAAATTCGCTAATTAATTAATAACACAAGATTTGCAAAAAAGAAAGTGTAAATAATTAATAACTTTTATATACATAAGTAATACAACAACAATATTTAAATGTATATACAAAGCTTAAAACTTTAAAAGCTTTAAAACTCACAATGAGTAATCCCAAGAATTATTTAAGATTTTCACTAAACAAACAAACTTTCTTCGTAAATATACATTGTAAATACTTCAGCTAAGAACACCAGCTGGTTTATTATTCCATTATTAAGAGTTTCTACGTAAATATGCAAGGTCAATTAATTATCTCTGTAATTCAATTAACACTCTTTGATCAATTTATACTGACCTCATCAATACATGATATACATGATCAACACAAAATAAAAGACAATTAAATGATCGTACATTGTTCTTGAAATTAATGTTTCACCACGAGAAAATAATAATAATGTATCATCATTTAATTGTCTTTCATTTTATGTTGATCATGTACATCATGTATTGATGAGGTTAAATTTAAGTCCATCACGTCGGCGACACAGTTTCAATTTCCCGATTAAAATAAATTTTCTTCGTCTGACAATTACAAGGTCACTCACGAATTCGACTCAACCCACAAACCCAATGACACACTGTGCACTATTTGATTTTCCACCATTGTCACCGATGGTCAGCAATTTCAGTCCACCATCTTCGGCTCGGAATATTTGTATACGCTCGAATAGTTAGGTGCGCCCATTGACACACTAAAAGAGTCCAAAAAGGGGCCCCCACGTGCGCGGTGCCGCGATGAAAGTTACCAGATTAGTCAGAAATACGCGCGATTTGTTAATTAATTGGTCTGCGAAGAAGGAAACGCTTGGGATTCCGACGACAGAAGAACTCGGCGAGAGGAGGTGTAAAAATGCGCGTGGAAATTTCTAGGAGAAACTCAAAGCGGCTCTGTTTTCATTAAAATTACGAAGACAAATAAGAGGATTGGTAGAAATTGTTAAACGATTATTAATTGCATTTACTTTACTCAAATAAATTCCTCTCAACAACAATACTTTGTATTTATATGCACTAATCTGCGATTATGGTAAATAAATGTAATCACTAAATTTCAGGTTGAGCTATTTAATTAATTCCTTACTTCACTTATTAATAATTTTCTTTCGTTCATCATAAGTAAATGTAAATTATAAGGTGGTATGTTTAAATTGAAAATTTTGAAGAAAAAAACCATACCCACTTGATGGTCATGTATGAAACCCTTTGGATCTTGCACATTTATATTTTTAAATCCTCTTTATTATTTGCAATTATCGCTTAAACTTGATGGATTTAGAAAATTTCAATTTTACGCCGTAAGTTTCAATAATAATTTATTACTATCAATATAAAAATATACATAATTGTTTATAACATAATACCTTATGGTTAAAAAAATTGAATCTCTAAATCATTTAGAACAAAAGTTAAAAATTTTAAACTTGAATAATATTTATAATTTAACTTTGGAAAGAGTTATATAAAAAATTGCCAAATAGATGAGGTCTGCGTATATCAGCAAAAATTCAATATTTTCTCTAATTACTCTCAAAAATCGTATCTCCACCCCTGCGTTTTTTGGGGTATTTTTATTTTTGTTTTGTTCGTCGCTAACGTAAAAATCAAATTGCTTGCTAGTGTGTGTTCATTAATTTTCTTCAAAAAAAATCGTTGTTTATATTATGCAAACTGGAGGGTGGGATAGTGGCCACCCACCCACCCTACATATGCATGAAAATTAAAGCTACAATACTGCTTTTATATATTTTTTGACAATAGCACAAAAAGTATGTTTATAGTAAATTTGAAGGGTGGTCTCTATCTTTTTCAATTCTTACCCTATAAGTACTGAAACTAAAACGTAATCTTTGATTATTTATTTTTATCAATTCGACAGTAAAACTGCGATAGTTTTCAGGACACTAAAACAGCAAGTGTGATTAAGGTTTTCATGTATATGTAGGGTGGGTGGGTGGCCTCTATCCCACCCTCCAGTCTAAAAAACACGAGCGAGGGTTTTATTAAAAGTTCATTTAATTTTAAACAATTGTGGTGTTTATTTTTTCTGTAAATATGCTTTGTTTGCAATTAATTTTTTGAGAAATCGTTGTTTGTGTTTTAATAATTGGAGGGGGGGATAGTGGCCACCCACCCACCCTACATATTTATTGAAATTAAAACTAGAATAGTGACTTAAATAATTTAAATAAGTCACTAATACTCCAGTAAATTTTGATAAACAAAAAACCACAGTGAATGAAATAATTATGAAGATAAGTTTATTTGAAGGGTTGTCTTTAATTCTTTTAATTCTTATCAAACACGTGAGAGTTTTATTAAAATTATATTTAATTATAAACGTGTTTTTTAGTGATTTATACTCTAAATTTCTAGTAAGCACAACAAACTTAAAACGTAATCTTTAATTATTTTTCTATAAAGTCGACAGTAAAATTGTGATAGTTTTTAAGCCATTAAAAGAGAGTGAGTGATTAAATTTTATATTTATATGTAGGGTGGGTGGGTGGGTGGTATCTATCCCACCCTCCAGTTATTAATACATAAACGAGGGTGTTATTGAATGTACATTTAATTTTAAACAATCGTGTGCTTAATTTATTTTGTATATAAGTTTAAAAAAAAACACGAAAATATTTCGTAAAATCTACAACAAATGAGTCTTATTAAGAACAAACCACTTTTGAAGTAGTCGTGTCAAAAGTGGTTTGTTCTTGTAGTCTTAATAAGACTCATTTGTTGTAGATTTTACGAAATATTTTCGTGTTTTTTCTAATTATTAGTTAATTTTCTACAACGTAAAGGACTTATATATTATATAAGTTTTGTTTGAAATTAATTTTTTAAGAAACCGTTATTTGTGTTTTAATGATTGTAGGGTGGGACAGTGGCCACCCACCCATCCTACATATATATAGAAATTCAAGCTAAAATAGTGATTTTAATAATTTGAATAAATTAAACAGTAACACTACAGTAATTTTTGGCAAACACAAACACAAAATTTCAACAATTTTTTTCTTAAATGCTTCAAGTATGGTTTAAATCATTCCTGTTGGAAAGTTTTCAATCAGTTGTTGCTTAACATTTTTCGGTATTCTCTTCCAAAAATGTTTAAGCTGGTTACTCCAAATGTTTTTTTCTATTTTTTGAAATTCGGTTTTTATTTGGTAAAATTTTTAAGTTATTAATTTTTTTAATTTTCAGAAATATGTGTGCAATTAGTTTTTTAATCAACTCTTCTTATTCCAGAAATTCATTACTGTTTTTTTTTTGATTTACTAAAATTTCAAATTTTCAACATTTATGATTTATGTACAGTAAGTTTTTACTTCTTGTCTATTTTGAAAATATTTTTGGATTTTTTATTTTACATATTTGAACTTTTTCTAAATTTTTTATGTGTTAAAGTGTTTTTGAGAATTTTCTTACTGTTATTCTCAATAAGTTTGTAAATTTCAATTGTCTTTATTTTTAAAAAGTTTTCAACTCGGTTTTAAGTGTAAAAACACATTTTTAAATGTTTAAATTATATCAATTTATATTTGTTGTTAAATTTAAATTGTTTCTTCTTTTATAATATTTCAAGTGAATTTTTTTCTTTAAAAAAAACTTAAATTTAGTTAGAAAAGCAGAAAACCTAAAATTAGCTTTAAAATAATTTTAGATTTTCTGCTTTTTGTAACTAAATTGAAGTTTTTTTGTTGTAAATTTCTAAATATTTTAAAGAAATTGAATTTTTTCTTTCAAATAATTTTAAGCAAATTTCATGTTTTCAACACTTTTTCCTAAAAAGTTTAAATCGTGTTTTATAAAATATTTAGTTATTTTAAAGCAGTTTTCAATCTAAATTAATTTTTTTTCAAGGTTTATTATGTTAATATAATTTTTAATTTCCTTTCTTATTAAATTTAAATTGTTCTTTTGTAAAGTTTTAGAGTCGTTTTAGCAAATTTAATTTTTCTAAATTTACAAATGTTGTTTAAAATATTTTAAAGCAAATTTTAGGTTTTCGACTGCTCTACTTGAAAATTAAAAGCAATTTTTGTCAAAACTCCAATTGTTTAAAGCAGTTTTTAATCCTTTTTCGTGAGTTTTCAAAGTTGTTCTTATTTGGATAAAGTTTTTATCTATATTTTTCTCACAAATTTTCAAATTGATTTAATGATTTGTTTTCAAATTTAAAATCATTTTAAAAGCTTCCCTTTCTATGAAATTGATTTTGTTTTTTTTTCTTTTGTAAATTTCTAAGTGTTTTGTTAAATTTTGAGTGTTTTAAGAAACGTGTTTGTTTTAAACAAATTTTATGTTTTCAAGTCCTTTTTTAAAAACTTTAAATCGCATTTTCTCAAAATTACAATTGTTTAAAGCGGTTCTTAATCAATTTATAAATTTATTTATTTCTCTATTTATGTATGTATTATATATTAATTTATTTATTATTTATCTTTTTTTTAAATTTAAATTTGTTTTCTTGTCAAATTTCAATTTTGATAAAGTTTTAAACTATGTTTTTAGGTATAAAAATATTTATCACATTTTTCTCGTTAACTTAAAAGTGTAAAAATATGTATTTAAAAAAATTTAATTATTTCTTAAATTTTTTGTAGCAAGTTTTTTATTAATTGCTTAAAAAATTAAATCGCGTTTCGTTAAAATTTAAATTATTTAAAGCAGTTTACAATCATTTCTTTTCATGCTTTAAATTGTTTTTCTCAGAAAGTTTCAACAGTCTTACATTTGTTTTTTTAATTTTTTTTTTTGGAAATATTATTGAAACATTTAAACTTAAGGAAATTTCAATTGCTTTTTTCAATGATATTGTCCATATTCTCAAAGGAGAACTGTCGTTTTATAAACTTCGCAGTGACATTACGTTTCTGTCTTTAACTGAGCTGGTGAGATCTGTATAAGTTGAATCCGGTCAGTAATTGTTGTTGAAAGGGAAATAATAATTTATTCTTTTAGTCGATTAAATTATTTAAAATGATCAGTAATCGAATGAATGGCATATTTCTTTTTTTTTTCTATAGTAATGCAATGCTTTGAAATCTTAGTCTGTTCAAGGAAATACTAAAATATTGATTGATATAACTGCGAGGTATTCATGCGAAAATGTATTTAAAACATCTGCTAGAAACAGTTGCTCGTGTCTCACTCCACGCTCAAATGAATGTGTATAGATCAGTAGCCACATAATGGCATTGAAAAATATTGATTCAATTGTTATTACCAACGCTTCTATGATATTTTATATTTATCTAATAACCTTATATATAGTCTGTTCGTTGGATCTTTCGTCGTACGTCACAAACTATAGCTTCAAAAAACGACGAAAGTTTTACAGTGCGATCTTTTTCTAACGCATTTGGTTTACTTTATCAGACTGAATGTTTTTGCGTCGTTTCTCGAAGCGATAATTTGTGACGTACGACGAAAGATCCAACGAACAGACTATAACAGATTTTATTTAAACAAATTTTTTTTGATCGCACATTGTATGCTCTTTAATTCGCCCCTAAATTTATGAACAGAATTATCCCCAATCGTTATTCTTGAGTATTTAGAAATAATCATTGGACAAAATTTAGAAACGTTTTTATTTTAGTATCAAACTTCAAGAAAAATACTTTACGTCTTTTAGATAGCTGTTTCCATTTTAGGCATTTTGTCTACAATTTGGAAATAGCTATGAACATTGTTGTTATCAAGCTTCAAGAAGTTTGAACATAAAACATAGTATTTAAATTTGCAATGAAGTGCTTCGAGTTTTTAAAGATGTCAGTTGTTAATAATTTTGTAAGC
Organism: Ontholestes murinus; assembly: GCA_963969525.1. Taxonomy (NCBI): domain Eukaryota; kingdom Metazoa; phylum Arthropoda; class Insecta; order Coleoptera; family Staphylinidae; genus Ontholestes; species Ontholestes murinus. The sequence continues at coordinate 2,223,669 of OZ018395.1, read as the reverse complement.
ACTGTTGTAGTTTATGTGGCCACTATCCTACCCTATCCAATTTTGAATTATTCTATGTTTTGGTGGTAAAACTGAATTTTTAATTTCCTGAGGAGATAAAATAAATTAACCAATAATTATTATTTAAATCCAGGAATTCGACAAAATACTGCTTGCGCAGTTGTGAATATTTGTTACCAAGAATATATATTGACTTAAATTATCTACAAAATACTGCTTGCGCAGTAACGAATGTTCATGTACAAGAAGTACTGCGCGAGCAGTATTTTCTGGATGATTTACATAAATAAGAAACTTATGGATTAGACATGAATCACTGCGCAAGCAGTATTTAAATCAAGTAAATCTACAAAAATTACGGATTATAAAATTTGTTACCTCTAAGAGAAGGTGAATTTTAGAAACAGGCCAACAATTTTTGTAGGGAATGTGATGTTAAATAAACAAACATTTTCGGAATCTCTATGTAGATTTAAAATATCAACAAATATTTGTGTTATTAAAGTTTGACTTGTTTTAGTAATGGAGGAAAAATTGATTTCTTTAAATACATGACCGAAACTTTTGGAATTGGTAGGAATATAGTATCAAATTTAATTTTTAGCAAATTAATTAGATCGATTAATTAAAACTCTTGGTTTTGTTTGTCTAGTTTGGCCATTCTCAAGAAGAAGAAATATTTATTAGAATATTTCCTTTAATTTATAAATTCAGGGCCTATATTATGGATTACCATGAAGTAACCATCGTCACAATTAGTGAAATTATTGGTAACAGTATTAGAATTATCATCCACTTAGGATGTAACTCAACATTATACAAAGAAGAGAGTTTTCTAACGTTGTTCTTTAATGTCTGGAATGACTCACAATCTTTATTGATTTAGTTCCCATACAGTACTCGCTTATCCAAAGGACAACGAGGCATGAGGCATGATTTATGTGTTTTGACCGGTCTGCACAAACACACACATACACGCCATAAAAATGCGTGGAATTCCAAACGGCGGGCCCCCTTTCGTTCCTTCAGTTATTGTCCGATTGCCAACAGAGTCCTTGAATCCGCATGCGATTAGAAAGTGACAATTTATAAACGGTATATACGTGGTACTATGAGTACCATGAATGCTCAGACTCTATACTACTTATAAAAACCCATAATCTGTTTAATCCTTCTAAACCAATAACTAAAACCAAAAAAATGAAGAGTTGTTGATGATTACCAATTAATAATCTGGATAGATCCTTATGCTCAATCTCAATATTTTGATATGTTACTTATATAGATAATGGCAGTTTAATTAATTCTTTGTATTGAAGAGAATTGTTGTTGTGGCAATTTAAATTAATTACTAGGTTTACCCCAAGGCTCCAATATTGGTCCCGTTAATTTACTAGCGTCGCGACGTATTTCTTCGTTTTCATTACGAATCTGTATTATTTTCTCCTAATTAATCGAAACTTTCACGTCGATTGGGAAGTAACGGTTGGGCCCTTTAAAAGGCGCCACCATCTAGTCGGTGTCACCTCGATCCGTCGAGGAGTCGGGACGGTGGTATGGAGGTCGCGTCGTCTCACGTGCGCGCTTCTGAAAAGAAAAATCCGTGCGCGAAAAAGGAAAACTCGCAGGTGGAATGACCCCGGCAGTAACGGCCGGTCATATAGTATATTTTATGCAATGCCCCGAACGGAAGCTGAGCTAAGCCGTGATGAAATGCCGATATTAATGCAAATCGTATTCGATCGACGAACGTTTCAGTCATAAATTATAATCCGGGATTAATGAAATTGCAGAGATTCACTAATTAAGTCGGTTTATTAGCTTTAAAGTTTTGTTTTCTGTCCAAAAAATGACTGTATTTAATGTTAAATGAAATCATGAGTTTTTGTTTTTGATGATGATGGATGATATCATGAAACGTTTCCAAATTCTGTGAATGAAAGTGTTTGGATTTCTGCAGAGACGATATAGGGAAATGATGAAGAGATTTTGTAGAAACTTTCTTGCTAGAAGTGATGAGAAAAGTCCCACATGCAAAGTAATAACCAAAAATTAATATACAAACCACCAATAAAAATAATAAAGACTTAAATAATAGTAATTCTCCATAAGTTTAAGGAAAAAATTAAAACGAAATATGATTCGGCAAATAATTGTATATTATTGGAGATATGAATATTCTTTGGAATGCTTTTTCAAGTCAAGTAATGAAAGATTATTTGGAAAAATTTATTGTTATGATGTGTAAACGTGTATCTGATAAAGTAATTGTATAACTGTGTCTCTTGCAAATTGCAATTAAAAGAAAAGTAGAAATTATCAAAGGTTGAAGAGATTTTTGAGGAAGACCTTGAGAAATACGTCAAAAATATCTATAACTCTCAAATCAAATCAAATCAACTCTACACCTTTATGTGCCCTTAACTTACGATGGTTGCTAATAGAGGAAAAATATACTCGCAGCATCTTAAACTTCAAAATTCCTTTAGTTGCTAATGATAATCCCTAAAAGAGGGTCTCTTTTACACCTAAAATATGATCTTGCCCAATTTACCTTTGTTGACTATGCTGCCACTAAAATTGTTTTTGATGATATTCCATGATTTAATTTACCAAATAGGGATTTTATATCTCTAAATTGACAAATTTATGACTGATAGAGTTATGTCAAGTTAACTTTAACTTACACTGATTGGTAGTTAGAAGCTGAAATTAATTCTGGTTCGTAATTTGACAAGGTAGAGTTAAAGAAAGTCAATAAGCTGATATAGGAATTTTGGAACTTCAGTAGTTGTAGGAAACAATTAAGCAGAGAAGATTATAATTATAATCATAATTTGTAATTTTGTCCATTTATTCCTAAAGTAATTTTAATGCTTGAAATAGTTAAGCTAAGTGTCGAAAGAAGTAAAACTAGATGAGGAAGAGTTATAAATTTTAGCTTGTTTTGGCAGAGAATTAGGAGCTGAGTTCCATCAATTTTTTAACTGATATCTGGCATCTCTATGATATACTTCTACTCTCTGTCAATAGTCGTTGTCTATCATTTATCATTTGTGATTTGTGACCTGGTGATAAAAATTAATCAATTTATTGTATGCCATCCTATTATTATCTACCATATCTTAAATTTTATATGTTATCTGTCATCTGCTATTTATTGTCTAAGAACCATCGTCATTCGTCATTTGTAATTTGTCACATGTTGAAATTAATCAATTTGTCACTACTTAATTAATTCTCTATCATCTCTAAAATTTTATCTGTCATCTGTCATCTATTGTCTATCAACAGTCGTCGTTTTCCACTTGTGATTTTGTGACATGTTGGCGGTAGTCAATTCGTCTACTATTTGTCACCTTGGTTATCAATCATCTCTTAAATTTTAGAAATTATCTGTCTGCCATCTATTGTCTATCAACAGTCGTCATCTGTCACCTCTGATTTGTAACTTGTTGACAGTAATCAATTTGTCTACTATTTGTCACCATAATTTTCCATCATCTCTCAAATTTTAGGTATTACCTATTATCTGCCATCTATTGTCTTATCAACATTTCTCATCTGTCATCTGTGATTTGTGGCATATTGGCGGTATAGGATATTGATAAAAATAGAAAATAGAAATATTTCAAAATGCGTCCTAAAATAATTTAACAATTAATTTTCAAAATTTTGATTATTTTTTTAAAGGGTTATAAAATTCTCCAGAAAATTTCTCCATGTATTTTCAGGCAATTTCCCTTTCGAATTTATTTCTAAATATTTTTTACAAGGATACTAGAATATTAGATTTTTTATTTTTTATAGTATAATGTACTTAATAATGTCCTCTTGTTGTTTATCTGTTGGACAATAAAGAAATATTATTATTATTATTAGAATTTTCTAGCAATTTCAATATTGAATTTCAAGATTTTTTTATTGAGGATTCAGAAAATTTTCTTGTAGATTTCTAGATATTACAAATTGCTAGGATTTTCAAACCATTAATTTTCCTAATTTTGATGAATTGGCCGTGGTTATCCACTCAATTATGGAATCTTAGAGTGAAGCTTTAGATAATAGATGGCGTTATCTTAATTTTTCAAATAGTATTATTATTTTGCGATTTTAATATTTAATAGTTGACAGTTGCTATTTGATAATCTTCCAAATGTAATAATTTTCTTCAAGAATTCGGGGATTTTCTAACCTTTGAAAATTATTTTCGATGCTTCTTAAATTCTCCAGATAATTTTCTCCCAGAATTTTAAGTTTTTCTTCCTTTTTCCTTTGCAAATTTCTAGAATTTTATACAAAAATTTTAGATGGTTGGAATTTTTTTGCAATTTACATTTCAAGATTTATTAAGGATTCTAAAATTTCGCAATTTTCAGAACATTCATTAACTTCTAGATTTCTAAACTTTACGAATTGTGACGCATTTTTTTTTCTTATTGAACTTTATTATAAGTTTAAGAGAAAAATAAAGAAATGATCATTATTATTATTGCTATAATCTTTTTTAAAGGTAGGAATTTTCTAAGAATGAATCTGGTGTCCTAAAATTCTCCAGAAATTATTTTCGTAGTTTATAAAATTTCTCTGCTCATTTCCTTTTAGAATTTCTAGAATTTTCCAGTAGGTTTCTACAATGTTGAAATTTTCTAACAATTTAAATTTTAAAATTCAGTATTTATTATCGGGGGGTCTAAAATTTCTCAAATTTCGAGAATCATTTTTAGGCGTTTCAAAAATATCCAAAACAAATTCTAAACTTCAAAATTTCTAGAATTTTTCTCAAAGGTCATAACAATTAATCGTCAAAATTTCGTAAATCATTTTTAGCGTTCCAAAATATCTAAAAAATCTTCTACCAAATTTGAAGACTTTAAAAGACCCAAAAAAATTTTTTTAAAGGAATTTTATAAATTTTGAGAATTAGAATTATTCTCCAAGCATTTTCTGATTATTTCCTTTTCAAATTTCTATAATTTTCTAAAAAGGTTTTAGAGTGTTGGAATTGTGTAGGAATTTTAATTTTAAATTTCAAGAATCATTTTTGAGGATTTAATAAATTTCAGAAAAAATTTTATTCTAAAAGTTACCGTTTTGTTTCTCGCTAAAATTTAGAAATGATTTTGTTAGTGTCTTAAAAATTAGTTGAGGACAAATTTTGAAAGTTTCAGCGAGATTAGTAAAGTGGGTATTTTTTATAACATTTTGACATCCTCGAATTAAACTTTATTTTCTTCCGTTTGAGTTTAGAACGCTACCATTTTGTTTCTCGCTAAAAATTAACAATTATTTTGTTGGTTTCTTAAACTTTAGTTGATTGGGGATACATTTTAAGAATTTTAGCATAATTAATAACGTGAGTAATTTTTTATAATTTTTTGAAATCCTCGAAAGAAATTTTATTTTTTTCCATTTAAGTTTAGAACGCTGCCATTTTATTTCTCGCTAAAGATTTAGCAATTATTTTGTTGGTTTCTTAAAAATTAGTTAATTGGGGATAAATTTTGCAAATTTCAGTGTAATTAGTAAAGTCAGTAATTTTTTGAAATCATCGAATGAAATTTTATTTTCTTCCAAGTTTAGACAGCTGCTATTTTGTTTCTCGTCAAAAATGAGTTTTAATTTTGATGGTTTTTCAAAATATAAGTAATTGGAGATAAATACTGAAAGTTTCAGCTTAATTAGTGAAGTGGGTAATTTTTTATAATTTTTTGAAATCCCCGAATGAAATTTTCTTTCAATAAAGTTTAGAATGCTGACATTTTGTTTCTCGCTAAAATTTAGCAATTATTATGATAGTTTAAAAAAAATATTTAATTGGGGATTAATCTTGAAAGTTTCAGCGCAATTACTAAAGTGGATTATATTTTATAATTTTTTAAAATCCTCGAAAGAAATTTTATTTTCTTTTATTTGAGTTTAATACGCTGCTATTTTGTTCTTCGCTAGAAATTAGCAAGTATTTTGTTAGTTTGTTAAAAATTATTTAATTGAGGATAAAATGTGAAAGTTTTAGCGTAATTACTAAAGTGGGTGATTTTTTATAATTTTTTGAAATCCTCGAATTAATTTTTTTTCTTCCATTTGAGTTTGGAGTTCTGCCATTTTGTTTCTCGCTAAAAATTAGGAATTTCTTTGTTGGCTTCTTAAAAATTAGTTAATTGGAGATAATTTTTGGAAGTTTCAGCATAATTAGTAAAGTCTCTAATTTTTTATAATTTTTTTAAATACTCAAAAGAAATTTTAGTTTCTTCCATTTGAGTTTAAAATGCTGCCATTTTGATTCTGCATGAAAATGAGCCATTCTTTTAGAGGTTTTTAAAAAATTAGTTATTTAAGGATGAATTTTGAAAGTTTTAGCTTAATTGGTAAAGTGGGTAACTTTTTATAATTTTTCGAAATTCTCGAAAGAAATTTTATTTTCTTCCATTTAAGTTTAGAATGCTGCTATTTTGTTCCTCGCTAAGATTTAGCAATTATTTTGATGATTTGTTAAAAATTACTTATTTAAAGAAGAATTTTGAAAGTTTTAGCGGAATTAGTAAAGTGTGTAATTTTTTATAATTTTTTGAAATTCTCGAAAGAAATTTTTTTTTTCATTTGAGTTTGGAGTGTTGGCATTTTGTTTCTCGCTAAAAGTAGCAATTATTTTGTTTGTTTCTTAAAAATTGGTTAATTGTGGTTGAATTTTGAAAGTTTCAGCATAATTAATAAAGTAGATAATATTTTATAATTTTTTGAAATCTGGAATGAAATTTTATTTTCTTCCATTTAAGTTTAAATCGCTGCCATTTTGATTCTAGCTAAAATTTAACAATTATTTTATTGGTTTGTTAAAAATTGGTTAAATGGAGATGCATTTTGATAGTTTAAGCGAAATTAGAAAAGTGAGTAATTTTTTATAACGTTTTGAAATCCTCGAATGAAATTTGATTTTCTTTCATTTAAGTTTAGAACGCTGCCATTTTGTTTCTGGCTAAAAATTAGCAATTGTTTTGTTGGTTTTTTAAAAATTAGTTAATTAGGGATGAATTTTGAAAATTTCAGCGTAATTAGTAAAGTGGGTGATTATTTATAATTTTTTGACATTCTCGAAAGAAATTTGATTTTCTTTCATTTAAGTTTAGAACGCTGCCATTTTGTTTCTGGCTAAAAATTAGCAATTGTTTTGTTGGTTTTTAAAAATTAGTTAATTGGGGATGAATTTTGAAGGTTCTAGCTTAATTAATAAAGTTAGTAATTTTTTCTATGTTTTGAAATCCTCCAATGAAATTTTATTTTTTTCCATTTAAGTTTAGACAGCTTCCATTGTGTTTTTCGCCAAAAATGAGTTATAATTTTGATGGATTCTTAAAATATAAGTAATTGGAGATAAATGTTGAAAGTTTCAGCGTAATTAGTAAAGTGGGTATTTTTTTATAATTTTTTAAAATCCTCGAATGAATTTTTTTTTCTTCCATTTGAGTTTGGAGTGCTGCCATTTTGTTTCTCGCTAAAAATTAGCAATTGTTTGGTTGGTTTTTTAAAAGTTAGTTAATTGGGGATAATTTTTGGAAGTTTCAGCATGATTTGTAAAGCGGGCCAGTTTTTATAATGTTTTGAAATCCTCGAGTGAAATTTTATTTTCTTCCATTTGAGTTTAGAATGCTGCCATTTTGATTCTGCATGAAAATGAGCAATTCTTTTGATGGTTTCTTAAAAATTAGTTAATCAGGGATGCATTTTGACAGTTTCAGGATAATTAGTAAAGTGGGTAATTTTTTATAATTTTTTGAAATCCTCGAAAGAAATTTTATTTTCCTCCATTTGAGTTTGGAACGCTGCCATTTTTTTTTCTCGCTAAAATTTAGCAATTATTTTATAGGTTGCTTAAAAATTAGTCAATTAAGAATGAATTTTGAAAGTCTAAGGGTAGTTAGTAAAGTAGGTAATTTTTTATAATTTTTTGAAATTCTCGAAAGAAATTTTATTTTCTTCCATTTAAGTTTAGAGCGGTGCCATTTTGTTTCTCGCTAAAATTTAGCAATTATTTTCATGATTTGTTAAAAATTTCTTAATTAGGGATGAATTTTGAAAGTTTTAGCTGAATTAGTAAATTGTGTAATTTTTAATAATGTTTTGAAATCCTCGAATGAAATTTTATTTTTCTCCATTTGAGTTTAGAACGCTGCCATTTTGTTTCTCGCCAAAAATTAGCAATTATTTTGTTGGTTTCTTAAAAATTAGTTAATTGGGGATGAATTTTGAAAATTTTAGCGTAATTAGTGAAGTGGGTGATTATTTATAATTTTTTGACATACTCGAAAGAAATTTTATTTTCTTCCATTTAAGTTTAGAGACTGCCATCTTATTTCTCTAAAATTAGTTAATTGGGGACGAATTTTGAAAGTTTTATCATAATTCGTAAAGTGGGTAATTTTTTATAATTTCTTGAAATCCACGAAAGAAATTTTATTTTCCACCATTTAAATTTAGAAGGCTGCCATTTTGTTTCTCGCTAAAATTTAGCAATTATTTTGATGATTTGTTAAAAACTAGTTTATTAAGGATGAATTTTGAAAGTTTCAGTATAATTGGGTAAGTGGGTAATTTTTTATATTTTTTTAAATTCCTTGAAAGATATTTGATTTTCTTCTATTTGAGTTTAAAACGCTGCTATTTTGTTTCTCGCTAGAAATTAGCAAGTATTTTGTTAGTTTGTTAAAAATTACTTAATTGAGGATAAAATTTGAAAGTTTCAGCGTAATTACTTAAGTGGGTGATTTTTTATAATTTTTTAAAATCCTCGAATGAATTTTCTTTCTTCCATTTGAGTTTGGAGTGCTGCCATTTTGTTTCTCGCCAAAAATTAGCTATTGTTTTGTTGGTTTCTTAAAAATTAGTTAATTAGAGATGAATTTTGAAAGTTTTAGCGTAATTAGTAAAGTGGGTAATTTTTTTAGAATTTTTTAAAATAATCGAATGAAATTTTGTTTTCCTTCCATTTAAGTTTAGAACGCTGCCATTTTGTTTCTCGTTAAAATTTAGCAATTTTTCTGATTACTCGCTATAATTTGGCAATTCTTCGAATGATTTTACTCACTCTTGCTAAATCAATTCAGCTCGATTGTCCTAACGTTCCAAACTTTCTCAAACTATTCATAATTTTCGCTGTGTAAAATTCATTGTCGCCAATTTCTACGCAGAAACGGCGCAACATTCGATTTGCATGCGAGTTCACGTTTAATCGGCCATTACGTGAAAGTGATGAATTAATTATTTCCGTCGATAGGTTTTTGTTTTCTTGTATATGTATGTAATCATAGGTTAAATAATCTTCCCACGATCGAAACAAACATATTTATTACCAAAAAAAATGTTTCAAAGTATATAGACTTAAGTTAAAATAAAAAACTTTTAGGGTGAAGCAAAATAGTGAACATTTCAGTGGATTACTAATGATTTTTAGAAAGTAAAAATATTTAATGAAAATTGTTAAATGCGGCTATTAGTGTTGAGCCAACGTTTAATAAAATCAGATTTGTAATTGCAGATTTTGACGCAATGCTGTACCAATAAGTGAAAACGTATCGTCATCGAGGGTAATGGTATATTTTCACTTATCGCTTCATAAAATAATAACGAATTAATTGCCCAATTGAACAGTTTTATTTTTAAAAGGTATGAATAAAAAAAATGAGTTAATTGTAATAACAAGGAAGGATTTTCATGAATAAATGGTTATAAAGGTTTATAAGGGAATACAACTGTCATGTTAGCACACATCCGGCGCCTACTCTATTCGCCAGCGCTCCGCACGGTGCAAATGGATATTAATACTATTTTCCTAATAGAATAGAACTGAAAAATCGATATAAATACACTAATCATTTCAACATGACTTTGTAAAATATTTACTAAAGTCGTCATGTTTTTGCTGAATTGATAAAGTAAACATACCTACAAAATTATCATCACTGTGAAAATTTCTTACTGACTTAATCTGGTATGAACAAATTGATCAAAATAAGTATTTCACTTGATTTTTTTTGCAATGAATCATAAAGCAAAAAATGTAACACATAATTGCCAAAAACCTTGACCACTATTGCCAAATCTCAAAAAGAACTAGCAGCTAATTAATAGGTCACAGAAACAATTGAACGCGCACGCACACCTCTCCTCATTCATTTGTTCTTCAATCGGGCTCTCGCAGGAACTTTCGTTCCGTGCCAATTGCGTGTCGCAACCGCAATGCCTGCAGGAATGCCGGCGTGCATAAATATTGATGGTTAATTTTATTTTTCCACTGCGTCGGAAACAGTTACACGCGGAGGCTGGCCGTCCCGTGCGTTCTGTGAGATAATATGCATCGATTTGCATCTTTTCCACCATTCAAATGAACGCTTGTAAACAACTATGCGGATTGTGTAATAACGATTGTTGTCTTCTTGCTTTTGCAGACCACGCACAGATGAAGGCCGCCTGCTGACGACATGGAGCAGTGGAATACTGGCGACCTGGTGTGGTTCGACCCTGGGGTCGGCCACTGGTTGCCCGGAGAAGTCCTAGAATCTCATAAAAGTGCCAATGTTTTGACAGTACAAGCCGTCATTAATGGAAAGGTAATTATTATTTTTTACTTCCTTATCATATTTTAATTATTAATTAATAAAATTTCTAAATGGAAAGCTCTTATAATTTCTAACTAGTTGGACAAGTTCAACTTGTTAGAAATTATAATTTAATAAATAATAAATAATTTTATTAGTTGAAGAATTTTATATCCTTATAGCTTTAATATTTTATTAAAATTTTAAGAGTTGATTTATTTACTAAACCGTACATTGACTTACTCAAGGAATTTTTAAGTCCAACATTCCAACACGTAATGAGGCTATTGTGTCATGTCCAAGAATATATTACGTACGCAAAAAGAAACAAAAACATTTATAAGTTTTGTTTCTAATGAAAAATTTAAACATATTATTGTATTATTTTTTATAGGTTTCTGTATTTCGCCAGCAAATACAAATTTCGACTTTCATAAACCATTACCGCGGTAATTGCCATTTCTCCATAATGATCGCCATCTTCACCACACTCTTTCTCTACTTAAGAAATTAATGGTGTGGATTATGCACCCGACACACGTCGATACCATTAAAATTTTTTCTTGCAATTACGTTTAAACAAAATCCTCAGCAAAATTTTTGTTAGGAAATTTTTGAATTTTAACAACAGATTAAACCACGATCTTCAGAAATAGTGAATATTATTTTTACCTAACTTATTCTTGAAGATTTTTAGATTGATGATTATTTATTCAACTATCAGGAAGACAATCAAGATGTATATACCACATATACAACGTAGATTATTCAAGTTATGACGTGAGTAAGACGCAATCATAAAGGAGACAAACGCAATAATATTATTTATTAATAATGGGTTCACGTTCTCTCGACTGTGCTATTTGAAATCCGTTAGTTACGGACCGTGTAAGAGTAAAAGAACGCGTCCCTGCTGGTAAACTCAGCCATGCGTGGAATGGCGACGTTGATGATTCCGAAGAACTAGAAGTGTTTACTTATTAAGTTCGAGTTTTAACTCAGTACAAACACTTTATGCAACAATTCGAAAGTTTGCTAAATGAAAATACAAATCTATCAACAGAATAGTTTTTTTAGAATCAGGAGAAAAAGTTATTTAAAGGTAATGATTGTTAAAATACAAAGCTGTTGGTGGTGCAGAATTTATAATTAGAAGAAAACGTTTTTGGTTAAAGTTTAAAGGCACTGCTTCTTGAAATAATTTTTTTTCAATTCTAAACTTGGGTGGATGTAAATACAACTCCATGAGTTGAAATTAATTCGTTTCTGCAATAATTCGAATCATCCGTGGATGTAAATACAACTCCATCAGCTGAATAGTTTTTAGAATCAGGAGAAAAAGTTTCTGGCCTGTGCTCGAAGGCAGTGATTGTTAAAATACAATTCTGTTGGTGGTGCAAAATTTGTAATCAGAAGAAAACGTTTTTGATCCATGCTTAAAGGCACTGCTTCTTAAAATAAATTCCTTTCTGCAACAATTCGAATCTTGGGTGGATGTAAATTGCTTAAAGGCACTCTTTTTTGAAATAAATTCCTTTCTGCAACAAATCAAATCTTCGTTGGATGAAAATACAAAACCATGAGTGGATGAAAAGTTTTTAGAATCAGAAGAACAAGCTTCTGATTTGTCCTTGAAGATAGTGATTGTTAAAATACAAATCTGTTGGTGATGCAGAATTAATAATCAGAAGAAAACGTTTTTGGTTTGTGCACTGATTGTTGAAACAAATTACTTTCTGCAATGATTTGAATTTTTAGTGGATGATAATACAAATCTATCAGTAGGAAAGTTTTTTGGAATCAGGAGGAAAAGTTACTGATCCGTGCTTGAAAGCAGTGATTGTTAAAATAAAATTCTGTTGGTGATGAAGAAATTATAATCAGAAGAAAAGGTTTTTGGTTCCTGCTTCAATGCACTGATTGTCGTAAAAAAGCTTCTGTCGTTACTAGATTATTATCAGGAAGACTATCATAAATCGTTGGATGCTTGAAGCGGTTGCCAATCAAATTCATTACAAAACTTTTTGAACAAAAAAATAATTTAAAACGTAAATTTTTGAGTGAGTAAATTAGTGAAAAATTGATTCATGATGGGTGATTTTGTATTATTTTTTATTACATAAAGGGTTTGAATCTTTTAGCAGAAAAATCATCAACAATTAGCTATTAAAGTTATCATGTATATGTAGGGTGGGTGGGTGGCCTCTATCCCACCTTCCAATCAGTAAAACATCATCAAAAATTATTTGAAAAATGTGTATGAATAAATCTCTAAAAATTACAATTACTTTGTGTTTTTACAAATTTTATATTTAATTAAAACCCTCGCTTATGTTTTACTGATTGGAGGGTGGGATAGAGGCCACCCACCCACCCTACATATACATAATAACCTTAGTTGCTAATCGTTGATAATTTTGCTGCTAAAAACAGTAAAACCCCTTATGTAATAAAAATATAAAACAAAATCAAAATTTAGGTTTAAATATAGATGACTTTCTATAGCTAACATTATCTGATTTAGATTTAAAGTCTGCCCACCCATCATACATCAATTTTTACTAATTTACTACACACACAAAATTTTTACCATATTAATTCCTTTTTTATTCAAAAAGTTTTGTAATTAATTTTACTCCAAACCGCGAGACGATCAGTAATTGAAATTAATATGTATATGTAGGGTGGGTGGATGGCCACTATTCCACCCTTCAATCAGTAAAACATAAGCGAGGGTTTTAATTAAAAGTTGTAAAATATAAATAAACACAAAATAATTGTAATTTTTAGAGATTTATTAATACAAATTTTTCAAATAATTTGTGATGATGTTTTACTGATTCGAGGGTGGGATAGAGGCCACCCACCCACCCTACATATACATATAAATTTCAGTTACTAATCGTCTCGGGGTTTGGAGTAACATTAATTACAAAACTTTCTGAATAAAAAATAAACTAAAAAGGTAAAAAGGGTTTGAATGCTTTTAACAGCAAAATCATCAACGATTAGCAATTAAATTTATTATGTATATGTAGGGTGGGTGGGTGGCCTCTATCCCATCCTCTAATCAGTAAAACATAAGCAAGGTTTTTAATTAAAAGTTCTAAAACAAATAAACATAAAATAATTGCAAATTTTAGAGATTAATTCCAAAAAAAATTTCAAATAAATTTTCATGATGTTTTACTGATTATAGGGTGGATAGAGACCACCCACCCACCCTACATATACATATAAACTTAAATTCCTTATTGTCTCGTGGTTTTCAATAAAATTAATTACAAAATTTTCTGAATAAAACAGAAATTCAAAAGGTAAAAACTGTTTGTTTGTTTTTAAATGCGAAATCATCAACGATTAGCAACTAAATTTATCATGTATATGTAGGGTGGGTGGGTGTCCACTATCCCACCCTTTAATCAGTAAAACATAAGCAAGGGTTTTAATTAAAAGTTCTAAAATATAAATATACACAAAATAAATGCAATTTTTAGAGATTTATTCATATAAATTTTTCAAATAATTTTTGATAGTATTTTACTGATTGGAGGGTGGAATAGAGGACACCCACCCACCCTACATATACATATAAACTTTAATTCCTTATCGTCTGGCGGTTTCCAATAAAATTAATTACAACATTTTTTAATAAAAAGGAAATTCAAAACGTAAAATTTTTGAATGAATAACTTCTTAAAAAATGATGCATGATGGGTGGGCAGACCTTAAATTTAAATTAAGTAAGATTAGCTATAGAAAGAAATTTATATTTAAACTTAAATTTTGATTTTGTTTTATTTTTTATTACATAAAAGGTTTGATTGTTTTTAGCAGCAAAATCATCAACAATTAGCAATTAAAGTTTCATGTATATGTAGGGTGGGTGGGTGGCCTTTATCCCACCCTCCAATTAGTAAAACATAAGCGAGGGTTTTATTTAAAAGTTGTAAAATATAAATAAACACAAAATAATTGTAATTTTTAGAGATATATCAATACAAAATTTTCAAATAATTTTTGATGATGTTTTACTGATTCGAGGGTGGGATAGAGGCCACCCACCCACCCTACATATACATATAAATTTCAGTTACTAATCGTCTCGTGGTTTGGAGTAACATTAATTACAAAACTTCCTGAATAAAAAATAAACTAAAAAGGTAAAAAAAGGTTTGAATGCTTTTAACAGCAAAATCATCAACGATTAGCAATTAAATTTATTATGTATATGTAGGGTGGGTGGATGGCCTCTATCCCATCCTTTAATCAGTCAAACATAAACAAGGATTTCAATTAAAAGTTCTAAAACAAATAAACACAAAATAATTGCAAATTTTAGAGATTAATTCCAAAAAAAATTCAAATAAATTTTGATGATGTTTTACTGATTATAGGGTGGGATAGAGAACAACCACCCACCCTACATATACATATAAACTTAAATTCCTTATTATCTCGCGGATTTTAATAAAACTAATTACAAAACTTTCTGAATAAAACAGAAATTCAAAAGGTAAAAACTGTTTGTTTGTTTATAACAGCAAAATCATCAACGATTAGCAACTAAATTTATTATGTATATGTAGAGTGGGTGGGTGGCTACTATCCTACCCTCCAATCAGTAAAACATAAGCAAGGGTTTTAATTAAAAATTGTAAAATATAAATAAACACAAAATAATTGCAATTTTTAGAGATCTATTCATAAACATTTTTGAAATAATGTTTGATGATGTTTTACTGATTGGATGGTGGGATAGAGGCCACCCACCCACCCTACATATACATATAAATTTCAATTACTGATAGTCTCGCGATTTGGAGTAAAATTAATTACAAAACTTTTTAAATAAAAAAGGAATTAAAAGGGGAAAATTTTTGAGTGTGTAAATTAGTAAAAAAATTGTTGTATGATAAGTGGGCAGATTTTAAATCTAAATTATATAATATTAGCTTTAGAAAGTCATCTATATTTAAACCAAAATTTTGATTTTGGTTTATTTTTTATTACATAAAAAGTTTGATTGTTTTTAGCAGCACAATCATCAACGATTAGCAATTAAAGTTTCATGTATATGTAGGGTGGGTGGGTGGCCTCTATCCCACCCTCCAATTAGTAAAACATAAGCGAGGGTTTTAATTAAAAGTTGTAAAATATAAATAAACACAAAATAATTGTAATTTTTAGAGATTTATTCATACAAACTTTTCAAATAATTTTTGATGATGTTTTGCTAAATGAAGGGTGGGATAGAGGCCACCCACCCACCCTACATATACCCATAAACTTAAATTCCCTATTGTCTTGCGGTGTTCAATCAAACTAATTATAAAATTTTCTGAATAAAACAAAAATTCAAAAGGTAAAAACTGTTTGTTTATAACAGCAAAATCATCAACGATTAGCAACTAAATTTATTATGTATATGTAGGGTGGGTGGGTGGCCACTATCCCACCCTCCAATCAGTAAAACATAAGCGACTGCTTTAATTAAAAATTGTAAAATATAAATAAACACAAAATAATTGCAATTTTTAGAGATCTATTCATAAACATTTTTGAAATAATGTTTGATGATGTTTTACTGATTGGAGGGTAGGATAGAGGCCACCCACCCACCCTACATATACATATAAATTTCAATTACTGATTGTCTCGCGATTTAGAGTAAAATTAATTACAAAACTTTTCGAATAAAAAAGGAATTATAAGGTAAATTTTTTGAGACTGTAAATTAGTAAAAAATGTTTGTATGATGGGTGGGTAGACGTTAAATCTAAATTAGATAATATTAGCTATAGAAAGTCATCTATATTTAAACCAAAATTTTGATTTTGTTTTATTTTTTATTACATAAAGCATTTGACTGTTTTTAGCAGCAAAATAATCAACGATTAGCAATTAAAGTTATCATGTATATGTAGGGTGGGTGGGTGGCCTCTATCCCACCCTCCAATCAGTAAAACATAAGCGAGGGTTTTAATTAAAAGTTGTAAAATATAAATAAACATAAAATAATTGCAATTTTTAGGGATGTATTCATACAATTTTTTCAAATAATTCTTGTTGATGTTTTACTGATTGGAGGGTGGGATAAAAGTCACCCACCCACCCTACATATACACATAAACTTAAATTTCATTTCTTATTGTGTTTAAAATTAAAAGGGGTGATAGTAGCCACCCACCCACCCTACATATACATTTAAATTTTAATCTAAAACACTGATACACAATTAAAAAAAAAAACAATAGCAACTCTGCTCTAGTTTTTCAAAAAAACTAAAATGACAACAGGGATTATAATAAAAAAAAAAAAGTGGGTGAAAGATGAAATTTACCAAAGATTCAATTAAAAATTAAAAATGGTTGAAGATGGTTACATTTTTTTCCAAAAAAATGCAGTTAAAACAGTTAAATTTTAGGAAAGAAAACAATTAAATTTGTTGAAAATTTTCAGATTAAGAAAACAATTGGAATACAGCTGAAACATTTTTAGAATTACCTTATAAAATCAGTCTAAATACTCCTAATTATAACGAAGTTTTCTCAAATAAGAAAAAATTGATCCAAAAAGCATAGCTAATATTAAAGTAGAAAAACATGCTAATAATATAATGTTAAAATCATTCTTTCCTTAATAAAACTTTTTAATTTTACCACGAACAAAAAAAAAGCAATTGAAAATTAGCTGATAAATGACAATTACTTAGAAAATGACAGTTACAAACAGTTGAAATAAAATAAAAACAATAGAATTACATTTAAAACAACAGTTGAAAACATTCTAAAAATACACATTAGTCTAATGTTTAAAACAACAGAAGAAATTTAAGAAAAAATATGACATAAATATAATTTGCTAAGGAATAACAGTTGAAAACTATTTTTGAACAAATTTTAACAAAACTCTTGCACCAATAGATTCATATAATAAAATATATATTATATAAACTAAGAAACAATTTCAATTATTTTTCAGTTTTGCAATTATAATTTTCGTAATAATATTTAAATTTTTTTAAAAATCTTGCACCATTGGATTCCTACAATTAAATTTATTTAAATAAAGTAAAAATCTAAAATTCTAACTTTTGAATTTTAAAATATGTTTTCAGAAATTTTCAAATAATTTTCAATTATTTGTGGTACAAATTCAAATTATTTAATCTGTCTTTTTCAGTTTATTTAATCGAATGTTCTCTTGACCTATGACAATACATTATTTTCCCGCTTAAACTCCAGCGTACTCTTGACCTACCTCAACGTATAATTTGTTTGGGCGATCAGGAGTACGAGAGGTCATTGCATTGTTTGTTGAGGTAGGTCAAGAGTACGATAGAATCAGTAATAATGAAGTTTATAAGGTTAAGATATTGTTGTGTTAATTATAGTTTAATGAATTGACGAAAAACTCTAAAGCTTTTGAATTTTTACAAAAGTTCTATAATTTGAACTGCCAAAAATTTCGCAACCTGTAAGAAAAATTTCCTAAGGAATTATTGGAAATTAACAGATTTTTTTTTGGAAATTAGAAGAAAAGATTCTATAAGAATAAAAGAGCTAATTAAATGCAATGAATTGTGAAAATTATTGAGACTTTTTTGGAAAAATCAAAACTCTTGAATTAGTAGAACATTGTGATAGCAAAATTGTAAAAATCGCAACCTGAAAGGTAAATTTATTTAGAAATTTAAGAATTCCAACTAAATAAATTGAAATAAGAATTATTAAAACTTTTTTAAACTACCGACCAAACTTTTCAAAAAAATTTTAGACGAAAAAATGCCTTAAGAAAACTTTGCACCGAAGAGAAATACATTTAGTCAGAAAAAGCTGCATATTATTAATACACTTAGAAAAAATCATTTCAAGCGAAATTTCTGAAAAAGAAAAAGTTTTGGTAAATTTCGTAAATAAATTTATGCATTTCAAAAACGAATGATCTCAATAGGGTGGGTGGGTGGCCTCTATCTCACCCTCCAATCAATAAAACATAAGCAAGAGTTTTAATTAAAAGTTCTAAAATAAATAAACATCAAATAATTGAAATTTTTAGGGATGTATTCATACAAATTTTTCAAATAATTCTTGATGATGTTTTACTAATTGGAGAGTGGAATAGAGGCCACCCACCCACCCTACATATACAAATAAATTTTAATTACTGATCGCCTCGCGGTTTGGAGTAAAATTAATTACAAAACATTTTGAATAAAAAGGAATTAAAAGGGTAACATTTTTGAGTGGGGAAATTAATAAAATTTTTATGCATGATGGGTGGGCAGAATTTAAATCGAAATTAGATAAGATTACGTATAAAATGTCATTTATATTTAAAGAAATTTTTTATTTTGTTTTATTTTTTATTTCATAAAGGGTTTGATTGTTTTTAGCAGCAAAATCATCAACGATTAGCAATTAAAGCTTCATGTATATGTAGGGTGGGTGGGCGGCCTCTATCCCACCCTCCAATCAGTAAAACATAAGCGAGGGTTTTAATTAAAAGGCGTAAAATATAAATAAACACAAAATAATTGCAATTCTTAGAGATTTTATCAAACAAATTTTTCAAATAATTTTTGATGATATTAAGAATAGAGAAAACACTTTTTTATACCACTTAAAGTGGTATAAAAAAGTAAAAGTGTTTTCTCTATTCTTAATATTGGAATGAACGCCGTTAAGATCCAAGAATTTTTGATGATGTTTTGCTGGTTGGAGGGTGGGATAGAGGCCACCCACCCCTCCTAGATATACATATATATTTCCTATATATTCTATAAAGGGAAAGTAAAAATTAGATAATCTCTTGAGATAAAAGGCAAGTTCAAAGGATTACCTAAGAAGAAATGAGTTAATTAGAAGAATTGGATTGAAAGTTAATGAAGCCAATGCAAGAAATAGTTAGTCCAATAGCTCAAATTCATTACAGTTCTTCATTTTTCCAATTTCGCAAACGTCATGACGCAATCAGACACGTATCCGAACCGGTAATATTCGTCGCCGGTTTTCGCACTGCTGCAAGACGTGGGAACGAAGAAGATGATAGGCGCCGCCGACGTGCAGAAAGCGTGCACCGACGCGTCGGTCTCTCTTTCATTTCACGAACGCTTTTCCTCACCACAATTAGCTGCCTGCGATATAATTTTGAGAGAGAGAGAGAGGAAAATTCCGCAATCGAAGGGAAATGATTTCGAAATTGTTGATCGGGATGTTGTGAAAGACGTGCTCCTAAGTTTTAATTATGCTTCAGAGGTTGTGATATGTGTGTGGTTGTTGTTTATTTATTTTTATTTTCTTTCTATTTGCGCGGATGAGTCATTTCGTGTTTTGTAACGATCAGTGATGATGAGTAATACGTATTTGTTATTAATTGCACACGATTTCATCTACAGATTTATTAAAATTAGATGGTTAATATGCGATTGATGATTTAGAAAAAAAGATTATGACATATGTCCGCAAAACAATCACTTATACGTGATAAAGTTGGACCCCTATATGGTAGTGAAGAGACAAATATTATTCGATTTAGTTTCTAAAATAATCTACTTAGCATACTAATTGAATTTAATCGTAAATAATTTAGAATATTCAACTAGACAAAATAAGAAAGTCCTGAATATGATACCCGAGGCATACCTGAAGTAAAGCTAGTCAAATTTATTTCATAAATATTACAGGCTACTATTTACAATATAATAAGTTACTTAGTTTCATTCCTATATTAAAAAAAAACATAACTTTGTTTTGCCACTTTATTTAAAAATTACACGTGACCATAGTTTTGTCTAACAGCTAATCATTATCAAACATACAGGTGTACCACAAAGTGAACGCCTCCACAATTAAATTTTAACTATATATTTTACACTAAATGTTTCATTTCATTAGTGTAAAGACAATGCTATTAATTGACATTACAAATTATCAAATGATTTACCTTTCCGTTCTTAAGACAAATCGTGCCTTTTGATCGTCACGCGAACGTCCGTCATTCAAAAATTATGTGACACAGTTATCCAAAGCCGTGCAGCAAAAAAAGGTTGATTTGATACGCTCGCATGACAAAAAATTGATGCAAAAAAAAAACGGATTCGATTAAAACTCTCGCGCGAGCGTTCTTCTGCATAAATTAGTGAAGAGAGGACGAGTGAAGGTTGCCGCGGTTCCGTCACGAGTCTGCCATTTGGATCTTTGTATCTTGAAATGGCATTTCGTTGTGAAACACGCCGACGGATGTACAGAGGACGAAATATTTAAATAAAAATATTGTCGACTATTTTCCAATAAAGATGTTTATCTTTCTCTAAATAATATCCTTATTATGATTTCATTATTTGCAGCAAAAAAATTCTTACAATCAAATCGATTGGTCATTCTACCGCTCAATCATTTAATCGTGCGTGACTTATATTATATTCCTACGTTGATTTCATAGGAAATCAATCCGAGCATTAATTCCTGTTCCTCGTCGCCAATCAGAAACGACAAGAGTCGGCTGATTTGTATAATTCCGCGCGTAATCGCTTACAATTCGGGAAATCGATTGCCACAATCGCGAGGCTTAAAATGAGCGTGAAATTGGTCGTAATTTGACGCTAAGCGGTCTGTCATTTTCATAAATGAGGAGAATTGTTTTTAATGGTGTTAATAATTATAGATCTTTTTATTACAGAATTGATTGATAGGAAAAATACTTTCCGTTGTTATATTTTTTGATACGAGACCAAAAATATTTTCTGCTTATTCTAAAAATTCTACTGATGGCAGATTTTTATTGTCATTCACTAAAAATTCGAATTGCTGCAGAAAGAAATTTATTTGAACAACCAAACAACCAAAATCTTTTCTTTCTGATTAAAAATTCTTCACAACAGATTTGTATATTAAAAAAACCATTACCTTTCAATACAAAAACTTTTTCTTTTAATTCTAAAGACTTTACTGCTGAAAAATGTGTACTATCATCCACCAAAGATTCAAATTGCTGCCTTCAAGAACATGTCATAAAGATTTTCTTCTTCACTGAACTATGTGTCAAAAATCACTGCCCCTAAACACAGACCAAAAAACTTTTCTTATGATTCTAAAGACTGCTGACACATTAGTATTGCCAACTAGCATCAAATATCCACACAGGCTAAAATCTTTTTCTTTAAATGTTGAAAAATTTGTAGTCATCTACCAAAGATCCAAGTTGCTGCAGAAATCACTACTTCTAAGCACTGTTCATAAATATTTTCGTCACAGAACTTTGTTTCAACAATCACTGCCTCTAAACACATACCAAAAAACTTGTCTTCTGATTCTAAACACTTTACAGCTGACGCATTAGTATTATCTAGCAACAATTCGAATTATTGAAGAAAGGCTTTAATTTCAACAGCCACGAAACTTTTTATCTGATTTTAAAGTCTTGACAGCTGACAGATTTGTATTGTCATCTAACATATAATCAAATTTATGAGGAACTGATTTTATTTCAACATTCACTGCCTCTAAACATAAAACAAAAACGTTTTCCTCTTATTACTCCTAACTGATTTATATTGTCATCTATCAAATATTGGAATTACTGCAGAAAACACTTTAATTCAACAATCAATGCGTCCAAACATAAACCAAAACTTTTTCTTCTGATTCTAATGGCTTCACTACTGACAAATTTACATTGTCATCTATCAAAAATTCGAACTGCTATAATAATAATAGTAATAATGATAACTTTATTTCAAAGAAATGATAACTCTTTTTCAAAGAAATGTTAACAAAAATAAAAATGCAATTGGAAACATATTGTTCAGACTATGTTTAATCTGCAAATTAAATGTTTGTTTGAATGCAATTTTTAGAACAACAATCGTGATTTATTAGAATGTATACAGAAAAAGTAAAAGTGTATTTAATTTTGAGTAAGTCTACCAAATCTCAAGTTTCAATGGTTTTTTGTTTATTCTTTCTATGCGATTTTTAATTTTGAATAAACTTTCTTAATTTTTTCATCTACGTTAATTCAAATTACATTCAACGATGTGTTGCATTTATTTAAGAAAACTCGGTGATTATTTAAAGTTTAAAGGTCATTCAAAGTAATTTGAGTTTATCTAATGGTCATTCAAGGTTATCCAAATGTCTTTTAAGGTTTTTTTTAAGGTCACGCGATCTTTTGAGGACATAAAACGCACATCTAAGTTTATTAAAAGTCATATAAAGTCAACTGACACGAAAGGGAATTTCACGTCATTCAACTATCACTCAAGATGGTTAAAGGTCAATTTACGATCTTCAAAGGGTATTAAACGGTCTTAAAAATGTATTTAACATCATTTAGGGTCATCTGATGATTGTTCAAGGTTATCCAAAGATTATCTAAAATTCATTTAAGATTATTTAAAGGTCATTTAACGTTATCGATATCATCGAAGGTCATTTACGTTAATCTTCCAATCATTTAAGGTCTTACAAAGTTGATATAAGGTCATCTTTTTTTTGTATCCGGGAGGTGGAAAATCGTTTATAGACAGAGTATGAAACATCCCGTAAAACCACCTCCCCATGTTGCCCTACCACCCCGCTTCACTGGGAGTAGGCTAGCAGTCAACATCCTTCATAGTCTGTATGTGTTTGTGTGCGTGTGTTTGTGTGTGTGATTGTGTGCATGTGTATTTCCACAAATGTGCTTGTGTGTGCAGTGTACGGCTCGGGTACGTGGGGTCGCTACTCCCAAATGGCTGTGCACGTCGGCCACCCCTGCGGGAGATATAGGATCATCTACATTCATTCAAATTACATTCAAGGTCATTCAAGGATATTTCACGTTTATTTAAGATCACCTGGCGACTATTCAAAGTTATTATGGTCAAAAAAAGTAGTTTGAGTTTATTTAATAATCTTTAAAAGTTATTCAAAATTTCCTTACTTCGTGATCATTCAAGGTCATCCAAAGATCATCAAAGTTCACTAGAGGTGGCCTAACGGTTTTATAGGGTTACCGTTATCGCTAAAGATCATTTGTGGTTATCTTCAAGTCATAAGGTCGTACAGAAATTATGCAAATTCATATGAGGTTATCTACGTTAATTAAAATTACATTCTAGGTCATCCAAGAATGTTTAAAGTTTAAATTTCAAGAATATCCGATGATTATTTCTTTCTTGTTTGTTACGCTTTCAAATTATTAACCAACTACATTTATATTTGTATTTTTTTGAATAAAGTTATTTATTTATTGATTTGATGTCATTCAAATCAATTCAAATGTAATTTAAGGTCATCCAACAGTTAATCAAGAATAACAATATTTTTTAAGGTTCTTAAGCTTTACTATACTTAGTTATTATTATTCATTACTACAGAATTAAATTTAAGTTAATTGTACAATCATTTAAGGTCACACAAAATTAGTATATTATTTAAATTATTTCATTAATCTATAAAGGTCATTTACCTCAACGCAATTAACATTCAAGGTCATCCAACGATTTTTCAACTTTATTTGAGGAACACTTGATGATAATTTCAGGTCACTATGATAACTGACTTATCTTAATAAGCGCCATTAAATATGATTCAAAAGTCTTCTAAATTAATTCAAATTTTTTACTGCGTTCAAAATAAAAAAAATGTTTCTGTAGGTCATCTACAATTATCCATAGATCATTTTAGGTCATCCAAAGGTTGTATAAAGTTACTGTTACTTCACCTAATGGTCATCAAATGCCTTTTACCTTCATTTATCATTCAAATCCATCAAAAGATCATTTAAAGTTATCTAACGGCCATTTAGGATTATAGATGTAATTGAAAATCATTGCGGTAATCTCCCAATCATTTAAGGTCATATACGTTTATTCAAATTACATTCAAGGTCATCCAAGCATATTTAAGAACACCGGTCAATTATTCAAGGTTATAAAAGTCGTTCAAAGTAATTTGAGTTTATCTAATGATCATTCAAAGCTATTCAAAGTCTTCTATATATATATATATTTAGGGTTATTCAATGATCATCCAAGGGCATTCAAAGATCATTAGAGGTTATCTAACGGTCATATAAGTTGTCATAAGGCCAAATAGAAATTATGCAATTTCATGTAAGGCCGACTACGTTAATTCAAATTACATTCAAGTCATCCAAGGATCTTTAGTGTTTATTTAAGTCATCTGACGATTATTTGTAATTCTTTAACTATCACTCAAAATAGTTAAAGGTCATTTAAGGTCATCAAACAATTATTCAAGATCGTTTGATGTCATCTAGTAAATACTTAACATGGTTTAAAGTTAATCAAAGATTTATTTTATTTTACTTAATTATTTTTGTTCGCTACTAAAAAAATATTAATTCTTGCCTCTTAAGGTCATTTTGGTTTGATGCAATTTATATCAAGATCGCCCAGCGATTTTGCAACTTTATTTTAGTAAACCCAATTACAATTCAAGGTCATTCATGTCATCATATGTTCATCAGTTATTTACTGTTAGTCCATGAGCATTTAAGTTTAACTATATCACTCAAGGTCATAAAAAAATCAATTAATATTACCTAACGGTCATTTAAAGTTTTCGATTTTATTGAAGGACATTTGCGGCAATCTTTCGATCATTTAATGTAATAGAACGATTAGAAGGTTATTCAAGCATGTTCTAAGTATAAATAAGAAGGTTATTGAGGTCATTCAAAGTAATTTGAGTTTTGTCCAATGATCATTCAAAGTTATTCAAAGTCTTCTAATGGATGTTCAGCCTATCTAAAGAGTTAAACAGTTTATTTAAGGTCGCACGATTTACTCCGAGGGCACAAAACGGTCATCGAAGTTTAGTTAAGGACATACAAGGTCATGCAATAAATACTGATCAATTTAAATGACCTTGAATGGCCGTTGATTGACCATCTCGATTGATCTTTAAATGAAATCAAATTCCCATTTCATTTAAAGCTCAATCTAGATAGTTAAAGATCAAAGGTCATTAGAATTAATTTAACGTCATTTAAAGTAATTTATGGTCTTTCAAGGTCATCCTAAAATCATCTAAGTTAATTTAAGGTTATCTAATGGTCATGTAAGTTAATCGATGTCATTCAAGGTATTTTGCACAATTCCCAATTCGTTAAGTTCTAACAAACATCATTCAAGAACATTCAAGTTTATGTAAGGTATACATTATATTCAAGGTCAACCAAGGTTGTTCAAAAGACTATGTTTGTTACCAGGCAATCATTCAAGGTGATCCATTTTTTCAAGGACATAAAAGATTATTTATGGCCATGCACAGTCATCCAATAAGTACTGAAGTGTGTTTGATTTCATTTAACGATTACTCGAGATGATCATAGGTCAAACAACGATATTTCATTCAAATTAAATTAACGTCATTTAAGGTCGTCCAAGGTCAACCAAAGATCATCCAAATGAATTTAAGGTTACTTAAAGGTCATTTAATATTATCGAAATCATTGAAGGACATTTGCATTAATTCTGCAATCATTTAAGGTTATACAAATATTATCTAAGTTCATGTATGATCATCTACGCTCATTAAAATTGTATTCAAGGTCATCCAATGATGTTCCAAGTTTATTGAACAACACCAGACAATTATTCAAGGTCATTACGGTCATTGAAAATAATTTGAGTTTATGGAAAAGTAATTCAAAGTTATTCGATAGTCTTCTATGTATATTTTAGGTTACTTGATGATCATTCAAGGCCATCCAACGGTCATTCAAGGTCATCCAAAGTTCATTTAAGTTAATTTAAAATTACCCGACCATTATTTAAGATTATCGGTGTCATTTGAGGTCATTTGTGTTAATATGCCATTCATCTAAGATCATACAAATATTATTCAACTTTAGTTTAGTTTAGTTTAATGACGTTACAAATCCTACACAAATATATAAGGTCATCTACGTTAATTAAAATTACTTTCAATTATGTTCCAAGTTTATTTAAAAACACCCGTCGATTATTCAAGGTCAGTAAGGTCTTTCAAAGTAAGTTGAGTATATTAAATGATCATTCATAGTTATTCAATGTCTTCCAATAAGCGTTATGGGTTATCTAAAGACTTTATTTCAAGTCACACGATAAGGTAATGCAAGGTCATCCAATACGTCCTGAAAGATATTTTGTTTACTTAACAATTACTCGAGATGGAAAAGGTCAATCAGCTTTCGTTCAAAGTCGTTAAACGGTCATTGTAATATATTTAACGTCGTTTAAGTTCATTCGGTGGTCGCTAAAGGTCACATAAATTCACTTAAGCTTATTTAAAGGTCATTTAACGTTATCGATGTCATTGAAGGTCATTTGCGTTAATCTTCCAATTATTTAAGGTCACACAAAGATTATCCAAGTTGATATAAAAGACCATCTACATTCATTAAAATTATATTCAAGATCATTCAAGGATGTTTCAAGTTTATTTAAGAACACCCGGCGACTGTTTAAGGTTATTAAGGTCATTCACAGTAATTTGTGTTGATCTAATGATCAGTCAAAGTAAGACTTCTATGTGTATTTAAAAACATCCAACGGGCGTTCAAGGCTATTTAAACCGATTATTTAAGGTCACACGATTTTTCGAAGAGAAGAAATAAATTAATTTCAATCGAGAGTATTAGAAGGTCATTTAAAATGATTTAACACTATTTAAGATCATCCGATGCGGTCATTTAAAGTCATCCTAAAATCAATTAAATTTAAGGTCACTTAAAGGTCATTTGAGGTTAACAATATCATCGAAGGTAATTTCCGTTAAATTTCTAATAATGTAAGGTCATTAAAAAATTACCCAATTGAATATAATGTCATCTACGTTCATCCAAAAATTTAATTTCAGGTCATCCAAGGATGTTTCAAGTTTATTTAAGAACAACCGGTAATTGTTTAAGGTTATTAAGGTCATTCAAAGTTTTTCAAAGACTTCTATGTGTATTTAAATTTCCCCGATATTATTTAAGGTTACACGGTTTTTCGAGATCATAAAACTATCATCCAAGTTTATTTAAGATAAATCAAAGTCATCCCATAAGTACTGAGATGTTTAAAGGTCATTAGATGGCCATTTAATTTGATCGACCGTCATTTAAGGTCATCCAAGGTCATCTTAATATCATCTAAATTAATGTAAGGTTACTTTAAGGTCATTTAAGGCTATCAATATCATCGAAGGTCATTTGCGTTAAACTTTCAATAATTTAAGGTCATTCAAAGATTATTTAAGTTTATATAAAGTCATCTACGTTCGTCTAAAATTTCATTCCAGGTCATTCAAGGATGTTCTAAGTTTATTTAAGAACACCCAGCGATTGTTTAAGATTATTAAGGTCATTAAAAGAAGTTTTTCAAAGACTTCTATGTGTATTTAAGTTTACGCGAGATTATTTAAGGTTACGCGATTTTTCGATATCATAAAACTATCATCCAAATTTATTTAAGATCAATCAAAGTCATCCAATAAGTACTGAGATATTTAAAGGTCATTAGATGGTCATTTAAATTGATTTAACGTCATTTAAGGTCATCCAAGGTCATCTTAATATCATCTAAATTAATTTAAGGTTACTTTAAGGTCATTTAAGGCTATCAATATCATCGAAGGTCATTTGCGTTAAACTTTCAATAATTTAAGGTCATTCAAAGATTACTTAAGTTTATAAAAAGTCATCTACGTTCGTCTAAAATTTCATTCCAGGTCATTCAAGGATGTACTAAGTTTATTTAAGAACACCCAGCGATTGTTTAACATTATTAAGGTCATTCAAAGAAGTTTTTCAAAGACTTCTATGTGTATTTAAGTTTACGCGAGATTATTTAAGGTTACACGATTTTTCGATATCATAAAACTATCATCCAAATTTATTTAAGATCAATCAAAGTCATCCAATAAGTACTGAGATATTTAAAGGTCATTAGATGGTCATTTAAATTGATTTAACGTCATTTAAGATCATCCAAGGTCATCTTAATATCATCTAAAGTAATTTAAGGTTTCTTTAAGGTCATTTAAGGCTATCAAAATCATCGAAGGTCATTTGCGTTAAACTTTCAATAATTTAAGGCCATTCAAAGATTACCCAAGTTTATATAAAGTCATCTACGTTCGTCCAAAATTTCATTCCAGGTCATCCAAGGATGTTCTACGTTTATTTAAAAACACCCAGCGATTGTTTAAGATTATTAAGGTCATTTAAAGAAGTTTTTCAAAGACTTCTATGTGTATTTAAGTTTACCCGAGATTATTTAAGGTTACACAATTTTTCGATATCATAAAACTATTATCCAAGTTTATTTAAGATCAATCAAAGTCATGCAATAAGTACTGAGATATTTGAAGGTCATGAAAAGGTCATTTAAGATGATTTAACGCCATTTAAGGTCATCCTACGGTCATCTAAATATAATTTAAATGCATTTAAGGTTACTTTAATCTCATTCTAGGTTGTCAATATCATCGTAGGCCATTTGCATTAAACTTCCAATACTTTAAGGTCATTCAATGATTTCCCAAGTTTGTATAAGGTCATCGACGTTAATCAAAAATACATTCCAGGTCATCCATGGATTTTTGAAATGTATTTAAGAACACCCGTCAATTATTCAAGGTCAATAAGGTCATTCAAAGTAATTGCAGTTTATCCAATGATCATTTAAAGTCATTCAAAGTCTTCTATATGTATTTAAGGTTACTCGACTATCATTCAAGGTCTTCTAATGAGCGTTTAGGCTATCTGAAGAGTTTATTTAAGGTCACATGATTTTTTTAAGGACATAAAACGATAATGCAAGTTTATTTAAGGTCAAACAAGGACGACCAATAAGTACTGTAGGGTATCTGAGTTCATTTGACGATCACTTGAGATGGTTAAAAGTCAATCAAAGGCATTATCACTAAATTTCGGGTTGAGTAATGTGAATTGTTCTATATTATGACGAACGAAATAAAATTCCTTATTTCGCTTATTATTTTTATTAATAGTGAAGTAAGGAATTTTATTTCGTTCATCATAAAGGCATCATTATTTAAATTGATTTATAGTCATTTTAGGTTATCCTGCGATTGTTCAAGGTCAACCAAATATCATCTAAATTCATTTTAGATTACTTTAAGGTTATCAAAATCATCGAAGATCATTTGTGTTAAACTTACAATAGTATAAGGTCATTCAAGGATTTCCCCAGTTTATATAAGGTCATTTAAGTTCATTTAAAATACATACCAGGTCATCCAAGGATGTTCCAAGTTCATTGAAGAACACACAAGAACACAAGGCGATTGTTTAGGTTAATTAAGGTCATTCAAAGTAAATTGATTTTTTAAAGTTATTCAAAGTCTTCTATATGTGATTAATATTACTCGACGGTCATTCAAGATCATCTAATGGACGTTCAAGGTAATCTAAAGATTATCTAAGTTCATATAAAGTTACCCAACGGTAATTTAAAGTTATCGATGTCATTAAAGCTCATTTGCATTAACCTATCAATTTTTTAAGGTCATACAAAGATTATTCATATTTATATCAAATATAAAGTTCATTGAAATTATATTCAAGGTCATCCAAGGAAGTTTCAAGTTTATTTAAAGTTATTGAGGTCCTTCAAAGTAATTTGAGTTTATCTAATGATTATTTATGTATTCTATGTGTATTTAAGGTTACTCATAGTTATTCTATGGTCATTACAGGTTGTCCAAAGAACATCTGAGTTTACTTAAGTTTAACTACGGTCATTTAAGATTATCAGTGCCTCTGAAGGTCACTTGTGTCAATTTCTTAATTCGTTAACGTTATACAACGATCGTTTATGTTCTTATAAGGTCATCTAGGTTTATTCAATTTAAATTATTTAAGTTTATTTAAGTACACCTATTTGAGGTCATTCAAGTAATTAGAGCTTGTCTAATGATCATTCACAGTTACTTAAAGGTCTTCTATGTGTATTCAAGGTGACTCGGTGATCATTCAATGTTTTTCAAGGTTATTTAAATATCTTTTAATTTTATTTGAAGTCACACGATTTTTCTAGGACATAAAGCGTTCTTCAAAAATTATTGATGGTCGTGTGAGGTCGTTCAAGGTCATTCAATTTAATTTATTTTCATTTAAAGTCCTTAAACAACCACTTATTATATTTATATTATATTATATAATTGCATGCTATTTAATTAACACTCAAAGTCATTAATCAAAACATTTTTTAGGATTATTCAAATGTATTTAAAAATTCAAGATGAAATCGTTTGGAAACCCAGAAATAAGTTAATTTTTAATGGAGTTAGTAAATCATACAATATATCAAAAGTTATCAAGTGGCAAAACAGTTTTTAAATAGTATTAACACTATTTTTATAGGCTGTACGAATAAAAACATATTTTAGTATTTTCTTTTAATATTTTTTTAGGCTCAGACCTTCGCGCTTACCGGCGGCGAGGGTTCGGTGCGTCTCCGCCAGGACCTGGGAACCGGTGGAGTCGAAGACATGACCCAGCTGTCCGACCTGCACGAAGCCGCCCTCCTCTGGAACCTCAAGCTGCGCTACGACCGGAACTTCATATACACCTACGCCGGAAGTATACTCATCGCCGTCAATCCGTACCGGATGTTCGACTCCAGCTACGGTATCGAAGCGGCGAAACGTTACAAGGGTAAACTGATCGGCTCCCTGCCGCCGCACCTCTTCGCCCTGGGTGCGGCCGCCTATTCCGCCCTTCCAGCACCCCAAGTCGTCGTCATCAGCGGCGAGAGCGGTTCCGGAAAGACCGAAAGCACGAAACTCGTCATGCAGTACTTGGCGGCGGTGGCGCCGAGCGCCCCCCGCGGTCAGGCCCTAGTCACCGAGCAAATCCTGGAGGCGGCCCCATTATTAGAAGCGTTCGGTAACGCCAGAACCACGAGGAACGACAACAGCTCGCGTTTTGGAAAGTATTTGGAAGTGTACTTCAAGAACGGCTCCATCGTCGGAGCGCGCGTCACGCAATACCTCCTTGAGAAATCAAGGATCGTAACGCAAGCACCCGGGGAGCGTAATTACCATGTGTTTTACGAGTTACTGGGGGGTTTGAGTAATACGGAAAGGCAAAAGTACGGTCTGGTCGAGGCTGATAAGTATTTCTATTTGAATCAAGGCGGCGGCGACTGTAGCCCCGGACATTCAGGTTCTGGAGCTGATTGGGGTGCACTAACACGCGCCATGCAAGTCTTAGGAGTCGGCGAGTCGGAACAGGAAGGGATTATTAAGATCTTAGCCTCGGTACTACACCTCGGCAACGTGTACTTCCACCGGAGACAGTTGCGACACGGACAGGAAGGCGTTGAAGTCGGTTCCGATGTGGAGATCAAGTGGGCGGCGCATCTACTTCAAATATCAGCGACTGGATTACAGAGAGCTTTAACGACGAGGATAACAGAAGCCCGTTCCGAAAGAGTGCACTCCCCTTTAAGTATAGACCAAGCTTTAGATGCAAGGGATGCATTTGCTAAAGCACTTTACTCAGCTTTATTCAACTGGTAAGCTATTAAATACAAAATTAAATAAACACAGTTATATTGCTTACTTCACTATTTTATTTAATCACTAAATGTACATTTCGAACACTATGTATTTATTGTTAATGTAAGAAGCTTCTACTTCGTTATACATGATTGGATAATTAATAAAACACCTTAACTTTGTTTGTATTGTAACATAGTGTTATGCAAAGTTAAAGTTTTTTATTAACTATGTATTTATTATCAATAGTTAACTGTATATTGTACATTTAGTGACGTAATAAATGTACCAGTTTTTATTTAATTAAATAGTAAACTTCACAAATTCATATTGACAAATATCGTATTATTAAATATTATTTTTTTTTAGGTTGGTAACGAGGGTGAATTCGATCGTTCAAAGAGGAGGACTACATGACGCCGCTAGGATTTCGCTTTTGGACATTTTCGGATTTGAAAACTTAACGGAGAACTCGTTCGAGCAGTTGAGCATCAATTTCGCTTCTGAATCCCTACAATTATATTTCAATAAATACGTTTTTAAATTGGAACAACAAGAGTACGCCAAGGAGAGACTGGAATGGACGAATTTAACCTGGACTGATAATACGCCGGTGATACAATTGTTGGGAAAGAAACCGGTCGGAATTTTGCATTTACTGGACGATGAGAGCAATTTCCCGAGAGCGTCGGATTCGTCGTTTTTGGAAAAGTGCCATTACAATCATGCGCTCAATGAAAATTATTGCAGGCCTAGAGTTGGAGGACGAGAATTCGGCGTAAGAATAAATATTTTTTTCTTATACATATAAAAAATACCATATTAAGTAAAAATTGATTCACTTTAAATTTGCGAGAAAATTTATTACTGTTTTGACACAGTTTCAGAGATTTTACTATTTAAAAATGTTGTCATGACTGATCTGAAAAATTTGGTAAATACGAAACATTAAACTTAAACATTTGCATTTTTTACAGTTAAATAAATTTCATTGCTAATAGCCATCTAAATAATTCAATTCAAACGTGTTTAATGACAAAAAAAATATTGTTTAATTTGAGAAGTTTGAAAATTTTATATTAATAAATTTGACAGTTTCAAAATAAATAAAACGTGTGTAAGATTTAATAAATTCAGCAGCTTTGAAATTTTTGATTCATTTAACAGATGACAGAAGAAATCCAATATTGATTAATTTGACAGTATTTGCAACATTGCTTGATTTATGTAATAGACAGATTTGACAATTATTTTGATAGATAAGACATATTTGACATATTAACAATGCATCTTTATGTGATATATTTAATAAGTTTAACACTTTAAACTTTTGAAAATTTGATTGTTTCATTAGATTTTAAATTTAATAAAAATGACTAAAATGAAAAGTTTGATAGGTTTCATATATTTCACATATATAAAATATTTTTCTAAAAATCACATAAAAAATGTCTTCATGTTTGAAATTTTGACAATTTGACACTTCTGCTTTAACAACTATATCAAAACTGCCAAATTTATTAAATTCAACTGATAGATTTGGCAACTTAGAATACTTTGACAGACCAATTACTTCTAGCAGAATTTATTGCTTAATCAAACCTATTAGTTATTTAAAAACACTTTTCAATTTTGATAAGTTAAAAGAAAATCTAAATTTTTCTGATTGACAGTTTTGACAATATTAATTATTTGACAGTTTTGAGCAAATAGCTAAATATCCCCAATTGACAAATTTGACAATTTAAATTATTATAGGATTAGACATAAGTGAAAGAATAAACATCACAAACACATTTGCCATGTGATAGACTTCACAGATTTAAGAGATTTGACAGATTGTAAGAAATTAAACATTTGAAAATTTTGACTGCTTAATCAGATTTGGAATTTTGAATAAATAATGATACGCTCAGGATATTTAACACATTTATTTATTATTTTTACTTTAAAAATATCTTGATACTGAATTAAAAAATTCACTATGTCTTAACCATAAATAATTTGTGGTCAAAACATTTAGTGTAAGTATGAATTAAAAAGGTCGCAACCATTATATTTATTAAATATCTTTATGTTTTCAATTTCGATAAATTTGACAGTTTTGATTTGATATAATTGGTACAGATTTGACAATTTAAACTACTATAACAGATGAATTACTTTTAAGAGATTTTGTTGTTTAGTAAAGACAAATTATTGATAATTGTGTTGATTATAATATTTTATCAATTTTTTAAACAACCCTTAATATTTTATAATATAGTTTAGACAACCGTTTGGCACATTTTTTATTTTATTTAAAATCTAAATGGCACATTTAAGAGATGACATTAAAAAAACTGTTTGTTTTATTAAATTTTGTTATTATGGCATAATCAAAATAGCCAGCAGATTTATATTTTTGAGAAATATGACGTTAGACAGTTTTCAAGGATTTGACAGTTGAAAATATATGACATTTTAACAAATTAGACAATTTTTATATTTGACAACTCGGCAAAATTGGTAAATTTCATCTAATTGATATATGTAAAAAATTTGACACTGTTGATTTTGGAGATTTGAGTTAGCATTATTAAAAATATTTGACATTTTGACAAATTAAACAATTTACCAGCTTTAACAAAATGAATAAATCTTGTCAAATATGTCATTCAGTATTTTAAATTTCTTTTTTACATGTTAGAAAAGACAAATATGTCAGAGTTGAGAGATTTGACAATCTTGAATACATTTAATAATTTTAACGATTTTTGTAGATTTTTCATTAGAAAAAAGGCAATTTGACACATGAAAAAATATTTGACAATAAAAAAAAACGTCACTTTTGAAAAAAGTTTTTTTTAATAAAATTAGTATATTTTTTAATTGACAAAATCATAATATAAATTGATTTGACAGATTAGACAATTTTGACAAATTTTAGATATTTCACAGATGGTAGTTAACATTTAGAAAGAATTTTAGTCATTTTGATAAACTACGCAGTTTTGATAAATTTGACAGCTTTAAAAAATTGGTAAATTGGTAAAATATGTATTTAACAATTTTGACTTTTAACTTTAACATTTTAAAGAAATTTGACACCTATGACAGATTTTAAAGATTTAAAAAACTTAATCACAGTTAACAATTTTTACTTGTAGAAAAAAATAATAGAAAAATTAGAAAAAACAATATCAATTTTGAGAAATTTGACATTTTTTAAATATAAAAATAGTGAATTTATCAAATTGACAAGAACTTCTACAATTTGAATGATTTGACAGATTAAACACATTCGACAGTTGACATTATGACAATATTTGACATTTTAACAAATTAGACAATTTTAATAGATTTAACAGCTTGGACTAAATGAATAAATTTTGTGGAATTGAAATATTCAACAATTTCGATTTCTTTTGATATATTAGGGAAACATAACATACATGTCAGATTTAAGGGATTTGATCAACTTAAATATATTTGATAACTTTGACTGCTTTTGTAGACACATTTGACAGCTGACATTTAATAATAATAATAATATTTATTGACAAAAATAATAATAACACAGTTAAACAAATGAAATTATAATAAGGGAAACTAAAACTAAAAATAATTTAAAAAACAAAAACTTAATCAACACTAACTTAAACCTATAAGTACATATTTAAAAAAAATTTGTGTAATTGACATATTTAACAATTTTGATTTTCATTGGACAGATTTAAAAAAAATGACACTTTTGAAACTACCATTGTTGACATTAAAATAAATATTTGACATTTTGATAAATTAGACAATTGTAATTTTACAGCTTTGATAAAATTTTAAAAATTGTCTAATTGACATATTTAAAATTTTTAATTTTTTTGACATCTTAAAAAATTTAAAAATGACACATATGACATATGTAATTAATATTATTTATGTATTTTTTGTATGTGTCAGACTGTTTTGTTGGCACAGAATTAAAAGAAATAAACATAAACATATTTTAGACAAACTTAAAATATTTGACAACTTTGGCTGTATTTGTAGATTGAATATTTTCAAAAAGTAAAAACAAAATTTGACAGATTGAAAATATTTGACAATTTACATTTCAAAAAATGTCAATTTTACAATTTTTTCAAATGTTGTTATACTTAATATAATTGTCGTATTAACAAATTTCAATATTTAAATTGATTGGACTGATTAGATAAAATTGATAGGTTTCAAATCATTGACTCATTTGACAGTTGACATTAAAAATAGTATTTGACATTTTGATAAATTCGACAGCTTTGACAAAACTTGTATATTTTGTCTAATTGACTTTTTTTGACATTTTAGAAAAAATTGACACATGTGACAGTTTTTTAATAAACTTAAACACACTTGATAACTTTGGCTTTTTTTGCTGTATTTAATATTTTTGAAAAAAAAAACAAAACAACAATTTGACAGATTAAAATATTTTAAACTTTACATTTAAATGAAAATGTTTTGACAACTTTTATAAATATTTTTTAAATTTAATATATCACAATTCAAATTGATTTGATAAAATAGACAAATATGATAGGTTTTTAAACATTTGACTCATTTAACGGCTAAAATTAAAAAAAAAAAAAACATATTTGACATTTTAAATTAGACAAATTTGCCATCTTAGACAAAACTTGTAAATTTGTTTTAATGTACTTAATTTTTTTGACACCTTAACACAATGTGACACGACATTTGACAGATTAAAAATATTTGACACTTATCATTTGAAAAAAATCATTAATTTAAATTGATCTGACAAATTAGTCACATTTCATACATTTTATTTATTTGACAGTTGTCATTTAAAACAATATTTAACATAATGATAAATTAGATTAGACAATTTAATTTTTAATTTTAATTTTGTTTTGACATCATCTTAAAGAAATGACACATATGACTAATTTTTAACTAACTCAAGTACATTTGGCAATTTTAGCAGTATTTGTAAGTTTATAATTTTTAAAAGACAATTGAACAGATTAAACATATTTGACATTTTAAATTTGAAAAAAATGTCAATTTTGACAATTATTCGAATATTTTATAACACTTTATAACTTAAATTGATTGTTTAGACAAATTTTACAAGTTTCATACATTTGATTCATTTGACAGTTGATATTTAAAACAATATTTAACATGATGACAATTCAGACAAGTTTGGTAAATTTGACACTTTTGACAAAATTTGTAAATTTCTCCTCCCTGACGCATTAAAAAAAAATGTTTTACTTTACCATTTGGCGTATATGACAGATTTAGACAAACCTAAACTCATTTGATATTTTGTTCTTGATTTGTAGATTTAATAATTTTTGAAAAAAGAAAACGACAATTTGACACGCTATAAGTATATGAAATATTACTTAAACAAAGATTTTTGTTTAAGTAAAATTTCAAATATTTTTTAATTATGACAATTTTTAATAAATGTTGTTATATTCAATATATTTATGGAATTAGCAAATTTCACAATTTAACATGTTTCAAACCTTTGACTCGTTTGACAGTTGACATTATTTTTTAACATTTTGTTAAATTATACAATTGTAATAAATTTGACAGATTTGACAAAACTTGTATATTTTATCTAATTATCGTATTTAAAAATTTTGACTTTATTTGACATCTTAAAAAAAATTGACACATGACAGATTTTAAATAAACTTAAACACATTTGATAACTTTGATTATAATTATATTATTATAGATTCATTTAAAAAATGTCAATTTTGATATTTTTAATAAATTTTGTTAAATTTATTTGTCGAATTAATCAATGCCATAATTTAAATTGATATACCTGATTAGACAATTTTACAGTTGACAATTTAAAAAATATTTGACATTTTCATAATTTAGACAATTGTGGTAAATTTAACAGCTTTGTAAATTTTGTTTTTTATATCTTAGACACATATAACAGATTTTAGACAAATTTGAACACATTTGACAATTTTGGCGGTATTTGTAGATTTCATATTTTTGAGAAAAGAAAACACGACAATTTGACAGAATAAAAATACTTGACATCAAAAATAAATATCAATTTTGACATTTTTCATAAATTTTGTTGAATTTAATTTATTTGTAGAAATATTAAATTGCACAATTGCCTGGTTAGAGAAATTTGACAAGTTTCAAACATTTGATTTATTTGACAGTTGACATAAAAAAAACTATTTGACATTTTAGATTAGACAATTGTGATTAATTTGACAGCTTTCGTAGATAGATCCTTAAACACAAAAAAAACAATTCTAATTGATTTGACAGATTAAACAAATTCAACAAGTTTCCAAACTTTGACTCGTTTGGCAGTTGACATTAAACTTTTTTGACATTTTGACCAATTGGATAATTGTCACAAATTTGACAGCTTTGACAAAGCTTATATTTTTTGACAGGTTTTACACCCTTTGCCAGTTGATATTTAAAAAAAGTTGACATTTTGATAAATTTTGTCAATTGTGATAAATTTGACAACTTTGACAAATTTAGATAATTTTCATATGTTGAAAGTTTTCGTCAATTTTAATAATTATGTACCAAATTAAACACATTTGACAGATTTAACAGATTTAGAATCTAATGCAACGTTTAGACAATAGATGTCACCTTTATGGTAATTCAAACGACAAGGCATATTGAAACAGATTTAAGATTTGTCAGTTATGATTTTTTGACAGATTTATTTTTCTATTATCAGATATTTGTCATTTTGATAAATTTCACTGGTTAAGTAGTTTTGACAGGACTGGTAGACATTAAATAATTGTTTCTC
Source organism: Ontholestes murinus (assembly GCA_963969525.1). Classification (NCBI taxonomy): domain Eukaryota; kingdom Metazoa; phylum Arthropoda; class Insecta; order Coleoptera; family Staphylinidae; genus Ontholestes; species Ontholestes murinus. The sequence continues at coordinate 2,184,760 of OZ018395.1, read as the reverse complement.
TGGATTCAGTCACTATTAAGACGACATCTGTTGTCTAAAACCTGCATTGATTTTGATTATTTTGATTGTCACATTTATTAGAACTTTTAGAAGAAGTTTTTACGTTTTCTATAGTCGACATTAGATAAGTTTGACTGCAGATAATTTTCAAACAATATTTTAATTTCAAAAGTCAAAACTGTCAAATATTTGAAAATTTTGACAACCTGAATAGATTTTTCAATTTTGACGTATTTGCATGAGGCAGATTTAATTATTTTAACAATAAAAGCAATTTTGATAAATTTTAACAGGCAAATATTTTCAGGTCAGATTTATAGACTTAACAATTTTAGTAGTTTTAACGTGTTTGCTTACAAAAGTATGACTAGAAAACTGTTGTCATCAATTACTTAGTATTTTATCTGGAGAATGTATCCATTGAAGATGTAGGTTTCTAAATTAAATTATAATTAACAATCATACCATCTAATTACAAAACAACAAAAAAACATTAGCAGTAATGCAAATACTAAGATAAATATCTCTGCACAGATTAAAATCTAAAAATACAAAATTTCAACAGATTCGCCATTTTGCCGGTCAAGTTTGGTACTCGGTCGACGGTTTTCTGGACAAGAACCGCGACGCTCTCCGGCCGGAAATCGTGGAACTCCTCGCCTCCAGCAAGGAGCCGCTCGTCAGCGGCATCGCCAAGCCCCTGCTCACCCAGGCCCAGATGAGGACACTGCCACGCGGTGCCAACGGTCGTTTCGTCACCATGAAGCCCAGAACACCCACTGTCGCGGCCAGGTAAATACATAAACGTATTCAAATTGGCGTTGCGCAAATAATTAACGAAACCGAAACCTCCGCGCGCAGATTCAGCGACAGTCTTCAACAGCTGCTGGAGTCGATGAGTCGATGCAATCCGTGGTTCGTCCGGTGCATCAAGCCCAACAACGACAAGACACCGATGCGGTTCGATATGCCCGTGGTGTTGGAGCAGCTTCGGTATTCCGGTATGTTGGATACGATCAGGATCAGGCAGGCCGGGTATCCCGTGCGGATGAAGTTCCAACAATTTGTTGATAGATACAGGTAAATTAAAATTTGGTTTGGGTCAAAAAATTACTTGTATAACGTAAACCTTGAAGGACTGACTAGATTTATAACGACATTTTTAATACTGAATTGATGAGGCTGTTACTTCTTGAAACTCTATATCTAATTGTAAATTTTTTTATTTTTGTTACGGAATTAATAATATTATTTTTTTAGATACCTTCTTCCTGGTAAAATCCCAAGAGGTGCACCATACAGAGACCTATGCAGAGGCATCTTGGAAAATCACCCACCGACAGGAACAGTAGGTCCAGACTTTCAGTTAGGAGCGACGAGAGTTTTTCTACGCGAGGCCCTCGAACGCCAACTGGAAATCGCACGCGGTGACCAATTAAGAGACGCCGCCCTCGTCCTACAAAAACACATGCGCGGATTCTTGGCAAGAAAACGATACACCAATCTACGTAACAGTAGCATAACCATTCAAAAACACTGGAAGGGCTACCATCAACGAAATCAATACAAAAAGCTGAAGAAGGGTATCGTAAAAGCTCAGGCTTTGCATCGTGGTAGATTAGAAAGGAAACGGTTTGCAGCGAGGAAGGCGGAATATAAGAGGAGGTTGGAGGCTGAAAGATTGGCGAAGGAAAGGGCTAAACAGCGTGAAGAGCGCGAACAACGCGAGCAAAGGGAGAAGATGGAAAGGCAAGAGCTCAAGGAACAAAAAGCCGCTAGGGAAATTAGAGAGAACCGTGAAATTAGGGAGAATCAAAATCAACGAGCGCAACGTTCCACCGTCCACCATTTGGAAATCCCTGCAGAATTAGCCTTTATCTTTTCAAAATTAGACAGCCACGCACCTCCACATACCGAACGTAATTTAGTAAAAGTCGTCGGAGGAGTCACTGGACAACCAGCCACCATCAATCTCCCACACGACCTCAACCAATTCGAATTCGCCAAGTTCACCTCCGTGTACTTTAAAGGATCGGAATTGGGCGTGAAGAAGGATCCCATCATGACACCATTCCTTTCAAAAGCAGCTGCCAGGGATCAAGATTTTCAGGATGCCGTCGCGTTGTTCAAGCTGATTCTACGCTGGAGTAATGATACACACCTCAGCGGAGCTAGGGAGAAAGCTCTGGCCGATTATATAGTCCACAAGGGTTTAAGTTCGAGGGGATTGAGGGATGAATTGTTAGTGCAGTTGGTGAATCAATCGTGGAAGAATGATAACGCCGATAGGATTTGGCAGCTGATGTCGCACTGTTTGAGTTGTTTTCAACCCAGTCCTGCTCTTAATAAGTAAGTAAAATTACTAGCTAAAAATTGAGACGATACAGTTTTTAGAATTTTTTAAATAATTAAATTGTTGATTGAAAGTGTTTCCATTTCTTCTATTATTGTTTGATATGTTAAAAATACATTAATTTCAACTATATCAACAAAGTTTAAAGCTAATAAATGGGATGATATGACTCTTAGAATTTTTCAAATCGCCAGTTGCATTTTTCTTTAATTGTAGTTGGCAGTTTGAAGTGTTGCCATTTTGTCTATAATTGAGTTGCGACTTTAATTTTTGGAAATGTTAAAAAACCATAAATTTTAAATATATTAACCAACTTTGAAGCTGTTATTTAAAACGATATAGCTTTTAGAATTTTTAAAATCACGGGCTGCAATTTTCAAAAAAATAAGTTGTTGTTTGAAGTGTTGTCATTTTTTCTACAGATGAGTTACAGCTATTATTTTTTGATATGTTAGAAAGACATTAATTTTAACTATATCAACAAATTTTAAAGCTAGTAAATGGGATAATATGGCTTTTAGAATTTTTCAAATCGCGAGCTGCAATTTTCGTTAATTGTCGTTTACAGTTTGCAGTGCTATCATTTTGTCTACAGTTGAGTTATGATTATAATTTTTAGTTATTATAAAGATTTGTTGATTCTAGCCTTTCAGTCAAAATTTCAAGTAAGTACTTGAAACGATATAGTTTTTAGAATTTTTTAAAACACTGATTTTAATTTTCAGTTAATTATATCGTTGGTTTGCACAATTACCAATTTAACTACAGTTGAATCATAGATATAATTTTTTGATATGTTAATAGTACATTAATTTTAACCATTTTAACAAATTTTAAAGCTAATAAATTGTATGATATTACTTTTAGAATTTTTCAAATTGTGAGTTGCAATTTCCTTTAATTGTTGTTTACAGTTTGCAGTGTTGCCATTTTGTCTACAGTTGAGATATGATTATAATTTTTAGCTGTATTAAAGATACATTCATTCTGGTCTACCAAACAAATTTTCAGGCTAACACTTGAGACAATATAGTTTTTGGAATTTTTTAAAACACTGGTTGTAATTTTCAGTAAATTATGTCGTTGGTTTGTACAGTTGCCATATTGTGTAGAGTTGAGTCATAGCTATTATTTTTTGATATGATAATAATGCATTAATGTTAACCATTTTAACAAATTTTAAAGCTAATAAATGGAATGATATGGCTTTTACAATTTTCCGAATTGTGAGTTGCAATTTTCTTTAATTGTTATTTACAGTTTGTAGTGTTGCCATTTTGTCAATAGTTAAAATGGGACTATAATTTTTTGATGTATTTAAAACACATGCATTTTAAATAGAAATTTTGAAGCTAATAATTAAGACGATATAATTATTAGAATTTTTTAAATCATGGGTTGCAATTTTCAATCATTTAAGTTGTTGGTTTGAAGTGTTGCCATTTTGTCTACAGTTGAGTTACAGCTATTGTTTATTGTTATGTTAGAAATACATTAATTTTAACCATATAAACAAATTTTGAAGCTAATAAGTGGAGTAATATGACTTTTCGAATTTTTCAAACGGCGAGTTGCAATGTTCAATAAATTAAGATTATAGTTTATAGTGCCGCCATTTTATTTAGAGAAGAGTGATGACTATTATTTTCTTATTATGTTAGAAATACAAATATTCTGACAGCTGTAACAAGTTTTGAAGATCATAATGAAGATAATATAATTTTTAGAATATTTCTAATCACCAGTTGCAATTTTCGTTAAATGAAGTTTACAGTTTGGAGTGTTGCTATTATGTCTACAGTTGAGTTATGACTATAATTGTTGGTTATATTAAAAAAAATTAGTTTTAATTGTTTTAACAGATTTTGAAGCTAATCATTCGCATGATAAAATTTTTAAAATTTTTGTAATCACGAGTTGCAACTTTTGATATATGAAATTTATAGTTTGTAGTCTTGCCATTTCGTCTACAGTTGAGTTATGACTATAATTTTTTTGGATATGTTAGAAATACGTATATTTTAATAACTCTGACAAGTTTTCAAAGTCATAATAAGGATAATATAATTTTAAAAATTTTTCTAATCACCAGTTGCAATTTTGGTTAAATCAAATTTACAATTTGCAGTGCTGCCATTTTGTCTACAGTTGATTGACAGCTATTATTTTTTGATATATTAGAAATACATGAACTTTTATCATTTCAGCAAATTTTAGAGCTAATAGGAGTACCAATATGCCTTTTAAAATGTTTCAAATGGCAAGTTGCAATTTTCATTAAATTAAGTTTATAGTTTATAGTGTTGCCATTTTGTCTACAGTTGAGTTACGACTATAATTGTTGGTTATATTAAAAATACGTTATTTCTGAATATTTCAACAAATTTTGAAGCTAATAATTTGCATAATATAATTTTTAAGAATTTTTGAAATCACGAGTTGCAATTTATATTAAATGAAGTTTATAGTTTGTAGTCTTGCCATTTTGTCTACAATTAAGTTATAACAACAATTTTTGAAATATTGTAAAGACATATATTTTGACAATTATAACAAGTTTTTAAGGTCATAATAGGGATGTTATAATTTTTAGAATTTTTCTAATCGCCAGTTACAATTTTGGTCAAATTAAATTTATAGTTTGCAGTGCTGTCATTTTGTCTACAGTTGAGTTACAACTATTATTTTTTGATATGTTAGAAATACATCAATTTTGATTATTTCGCCAAATTTGAAATCTAATAAGAGTAATAATATGACTTTTAGAATTTTTCAAATTGCTGGTTACAATTTTCATGAAATTAAGTTTATAGTTTAAAGCGTTGCCATTTTGTTTACAGTAAAGTCAAGAATATTATTTTTAATTATATTAAAAATACAATCATTCTGACAGCTCTAACAAATTTTGAAGATCATAATATTGAAACTATAATTTTTAGAGTTTTTCTAATTACCATTTGCAATTTTCGAAAAATGAAGTTTACAGTTTGCAGTGTTGCCATTTTATCTAGAATTGAGTTCTGACTTCAATTTTTGGAAAATATTAAAAACACATTAATTTTAATCCTTTGGACAAATTTTGAAGCTAATAATTGAGATGATAAGATTTTTAGAATTTTTCAAATTGCGAGTACAATTTTCATTATTTTTTGTTTACAGTTTGCAGTGTTGGCATTTTGTCTACAGCTAAATTATGACTATAATTTTTGGATATATATTAAAATAACATACATTTAAAGTATTTTAATAAATTTTTAAGCTAATAATTCGCATGATATAATTTTTTGAATTTTTGAAATCACGAGTTGCAACTTTTGGTAAATGAAGTTTATAATTTGTAGTATTGCCATTTTGTCTATAGTTGAGGTATGACTACAATTTTTTGACATGTTAGAAATACATTTATTTTGACAATTCTAACAAGTTTTCAAGGTCATAATAGGGATGTTATAATTTTTAGAATTTTTCTAATTACCAGTTACAATTTTGGTCAAATCAAATTTATAGTTTGCAGTGCTGTCAGTTTGTCTACAGTTGAGTTACAACTATTATTTTTTTATATGTTATAAATACATTAATTTTGATTATTTCACCAAATTTTAAATGTAATAAGAGTAATAATATGACTTTTAGAATTTTTCAAATTGCTGGTTACAATTTTTATGAAATTAAGTTTATAGTTTAAAGCGTTACCATTTTGTTTCGAGTAAAGTAAAGAATATTGTTTGTGGTTATATTAAAAATACATTCATTCTGACAGCTCTAACAAATTTTGAAGATCATAATATTGAAAATATAATTTTTAGAGTTTTTCTAATCACCATTTGCAATTTTCGATAAGTGAAGTTGACAGTTTGCAGTGTTGCCATTTTATTTACAGTTGAGCTATGACTTTAGTTTCTAGAAAATATTAAAAACACATTAATTTTGATCATTTAGATAAATTTTGAAGCTAATAATTGGGATGATAGGATTTTTAGAATATTTCAAATTGCGAGTAGCAATTTTCATTACTTTTTCTTTACAGTTTACAGTATTGGCATTTTGTCTACAGCTGATTTATGACTATAATTTTTGGATATATTAAAATAACATTCATTTAAAGTATTTTAATAAATTTTTAAGCTAATCATTCGCGTGAAATATTTTTTTAAATTTTTGAAATCGAGAGTTGCAACTTTTGGTAAATGAAGTTTATAGTTTGTAGTCTTGCCATTTTGTCTACAGTTAAGGTATGACTACAATTTTTTGACATGTTAGAAATACATTTATTTTGACAATTCTGACAAGTTTTCAAGGTCATAATAGAGATGATATAGTTTTAAAAAAAATTCTAATCACCGGCTGCAATTTTGGTTAAATCAAGTTTACTGTTTGTAGTGCTGCTATTTTGTCTACAGTTGAGTTACAGTTATAGTTTTTTGATATGTTAGAAATACATAAATATTTATTATTTTATAAAATTTTAAAGCTAATAAGAGTAAAAATATGACTTTTACAATTTCTCAAACGACGAGTTGCAACTTTCAACAAATTAAGTTTATAGTTTATAGTGTTGCCATTTTGTTTAAAGTAGAGTTATGACTAATAATTTTTAACATATTAGAAATACAATTATTCGAATAGTTCTAGCATGTTTTGAAGGTCATAATAAGAATAATATAATTTTTAAGATTTTTCTAATCACTAGTTGCAATTTTTATAAAATGAAGTTTACAGTTTGTGGTGTTGCCATTTTGTTTACAGTTGTGTTTCAGCTTTTATTTTTTAGTATGTTAAAAAAAACATCAATTTTGATCATTTCACCAAATTTAAAAGCTAATAAGTGGAATAATATGAGTTTTAGAATTTTTCAAATCGCGAGATGCAATTTTCGTTAAAATAAGTTTATAGTTTATTGTATTGCCATTTTGCTTGGAGAAGAGTCATAACTATTATTTTTTGACATGTTATGAATACAATTATTTTTATAGTTTTAACAAGTGTTGAAAGTCATAGTGGGAATAATATAATTTTTAGGATTTATGAAATCATCAGTTGCAATTTTCGTTAAATGAAGTTTACAGTTTTCACTGATATCATGTTGTCTATCGTTGAGTTACGACTATAATTGTTGGTTATATTAAAAAATCATTAGTTTTGAATATTTCAAGAAATTTTCAAGCTAATAATTTGAATGGTATAATTTTTAGAATTTTTGAAATCACGAGTTGCAATTTTTTGTAAATGAAGTACATGGTTTGTAGTCTTGCCATTTCGTCTACAGTTATGTTATGACTACAATTTTTTGGTATATTGTAAATACATATATTTTAACAATTCTGACAAGTTTTCAAGGTCATAATAGGGATGGTATCATTTTTGTAATTTTTCGAATCACCAATTGCAATTTTGGTTAAATCAAGTTTACAGTTTGCAGCCCTGTCATCTTGTTTACAGTTGAGTTACAACAATTTTTATTTCTAATATGTTAGAAATATATTATTTTTTATTGTTTCACCAAATTTTAAAGCTAACAAGGAAGTTAATATGACTTTTAGAATTTTTCAAACGGCGAGTTGCAATTTTCAACAAATTAAGTTTATAGTTTTTAGTGTTGCCATTTTGTTTAGAGTAGTGTCATGATTATTATTTTTTGACATGTAAGAAATACAAATATTCTGTCAGATTTAACAAACTTTCAAGGTCATAATGCAGATAATATATTTTTTAGAAGTTTTCTAATCACCAGTTGCAATTTTCATTAAATGAAGTTTACAGTTTGCAGCGTTGCCATTACGTCTACAATTGAGTTACGACTATAATTGTTGGTTACATTAAAAAAAAACATTAGTTTTGATTGTTTTAACAGATTTTGAAGCTAATCATTCGCATGATAAAATTTTTAGAATTTTTGAAATCACGAGTTGCAACTTTTTGAAATATGAAATTTATAGTTTGTAGTCTTGCCATTTCGTCTACAGTTGAGTTATGACTACAATTTTTTGATATGTTAGAAATGCGTATATTTTAACAATTCTGACAAGTTTTCAAAGTCATAATAAGGATAATATAATTTTTAGAATTTTTCTAATCACCAGTTGCAATCTTGGATAAATCAAGTTTACACTTTGCAATGCTGCCATTTAGTCTTCAGTTGAGTTAAAGCAATTGTTTCTTTGATATGTCAGAAACACATCAATTTTGATCATTTCGTCAAATTTTAAAGCTAATAAAAGTAATAATATGACATTTAGAATTTTTAAAATTGCTGGTTACAATTTTCCTTAAATTATGTTTATAGTTTATAGAGTTGCCACTTTATTTAGAGTGGAATCATTACTATTATTTTTTTATTTATTTAGAAATACAATCTTTTTGATAGCTCTAACCAGTTTTGAAGGTGATTTCAAGGATAATATAATTTTTAGAACTGTTCTAATCACCAGTTGCAATTTTCGTTAAATGAAGTTTACAGTTTGCAGTGTTGCCATTTTATCTACAGTTGAGTTGCGACTATAATAATTAATTATATTAAAATCACATTAGTTTTGAATATTTTAGCATATTTTGAAGCTAATTATTCACATGTTATAATTTTTAGAATTCTTGAAATCGTGATTTGCAACTTTTGGAAAATGAAGTTTATAGTTTGTAGCCTTGCCATTTCGTCTATAGTTGGGTTATGACTACAATTTTTTTACATGTTAGAAATACATATATTCTGACAGCTCTAATGAGTTTTGAAGGTTATAATGAAGAAAATATAAGTTTTAGAATTTTTCTAATCACTAGTTGCAATTTTGGTTAAATCAAGTTTACAATTTGGAGTGCTGCCATTTTGTCTACAGTTGACTTACAGCAATTATTTTTTGATATGTTAGAAATACATCAATTTTAATCACTCTACTAAATTTTAAAGCTGATAAGTGGGATAATATGACTTTTAGAATTTTTCAAGTCGCGAGTTTCAGTTTTCATTAAATTAAGTTTATAGTTTGTAGTGTTGCTATTTTGTTTAGAGTAGAGTGATGAGTATTATTTTTTGGCATGTTAGAAATATATATATTTTAACAGTTCTGACAAATTTGGAAGGTCATAATGGGGATAATATACTTTTTAGAATTTTTCAAATCATCAGTTGCAATTTTTGTTAAATCAAGTTTACAGTTTGCAGTGTTGCCATTTTGCCTAAAGTTGAATTACGACTATAATTGTTAGTTATATTAAAAAAACAATTAGTTTGGAATATTTCAATAAATTTTGAAGCTAATAATTCTCATGATAACATTTTTAGAATAATTGAAATTACGAGTTACAACTTTTGGTAAATGAAATTTATAGTTTGTAGTCTTGCCATTTCGTCTACAGTTGAGTTATGACTACAACTTTTTGACATGTTATAAATACATATATTTTAACAATTCTAACAAGTATTCAAGGTCAAAACAGGGATGATATAATTTTTAGAATTTTTCTAATCACCAGTTGCAATTTTTGGTAAATCAAGTTTAAAGTTTGCAGTGCTGCCATTTTGCCTACAGTTGAGTTAAAGCAATTGTTTATTGATATGTCAGAGACACATCAACTTTGATCATTTTACCAAATTTTTAATCTAATGAGTGTGATAATATAACTTTTAAAAATTTTCAAATTACTCATTGCAATTTTCATTAAATTAAGTTTATAGTTTATAGTGCTGCTATTTTGTTTAGAGTAGAGTCATGAGTATTATTTTTTAACATGTTAGAAATACAATTATTCTGACAGTTCTGGAAAGTTTTGAAGGTAATAATAAGGATAATATAATTTTTAGAATTTTTCTAATCACCAGTTGCAAATTTCTTTAAATGATGTATTTATTTTGCAGTGTTGCCATGTTATCTACAGTTGAGTTATGACGTTAGATTTTGGATAATATTAAAAACACATTAATTTTGACCATTTAAACAAATTTTGAAGCTAATAATTGTGATGATAAGATTTTTAGAATTTTTCAAATCGCTAGTTGCAATTTTCATTATTTCCTCATTACAGTTTGCAGTGTTGCCATTTTGTCTAGAGCCGAGTTAGGACTATAATATTTGGATATATTAAAAATACATTCATTTAAAGTATTTTAAAAAAATTTTAAGCCAAAAATTTAAATGATATAGTATTTATAATTTTAGAAATCACGGATTGCAATTTTCAGTAAATTAAGTTGTTAATTTGTAGTGATGCCATTTTATCTACAGTTGAGTTATGACTTTAATTTTTGGAAAATATTAAAAACACATTAATTTTGACTAGTCAGACAAATTTTAAGGCTGATAATTGTGATAATAAGATTTTTAGAATTTTTCAAATCGCGAGTTGCAATTTTCATTAATTTCTCATTACAGTTTGCAGTGTTGCCATCCTATCTACAACTGAGTTATGACTATGGTTTGTAGGAATATGAAAAATACATTCATTTAAAGTATTTTAGAAAAATTTTGAGCCAAATGTTTAAATGATATAGTTTTTAGAATTATTTTAATCATAGATTGCAATTTTCGATAAGTGAAGTTTACAGTTTTCAGTGTTGCCATTTTATCTACAGTTGAGTAATGACTTTAATTTTTAGAAAATATTGAAAACACAATAATTTTAATCACTTAGAAAAATTTTGAAGCTATTAATTAGGATGATAAGATTTTTAGAATTTTTCAAACGCGAGTTGCAATTTTCATTATTTCTTCTTTACAGTTTGCAGTGTTGTCATTTTGTCTACAGCTAAGTTATGACTATATTTTTTAGATATATTAAAAATGTATTCATTTGGAATATTTTAGCAAATTTTTAAGACAATAATTAAGATGATATAGTTTTTAGAATTATTTAAATCAAGAGTTGCAATTTTCAGTAAATTAAGTTTACAGTTTGCAGTGTTGCCATTTTATCTACAGTTGAGTAATGACTTTAATTTTTATAAAATATTAAAAACACATTAATTATAATCATTTATACAAATTTTGAAGCTAATAATTAGGATGATAAGATTTTTAGAATTTTTCAAATTGCGAGTTGCAATTTTCATTATTTCCTCTTTACAATTTGCAGTGTTACCATTTTGTCTACAGCTAAGTTATGACTATAATTTTTAGATATATTAAAAATATATTCATTTAGAGTATTTAAACAAATTTTTAGGCCAATAATTTAGATGATATAGTTTTCAGATTTTTTTAAATCACGAGTTGCAATTTTCAGTAAATTAAGTTGTTAGTTTTCAGTGTTGCAATTTTATCTACAGTTGAGTTATGACTTTAATTTTTAGAAAATATTAAAAACGCATTAATTTTTACTACTTAGACAAATTTTAAAGCTAATAATTGGAATAATAAGATTTTTAGAATTTTTCAAATTGCGAGTTGCAATTTTCATTATTTCCTTTTTGCTGTTTGCAGTCTTGCCACTTTGTCTACAGCTGAATTATAACTATATTTTTTTGAGTATATTAAAAATACATTCATTTAGAGTATTTTAACAAATTTTTAAGGCAAAAATTCAGAAGATATAGTTTTTAGAATTATTTAAATCACGGCTTGCAATTTTCAGTAAATTAAGTTGTTAGTTTTCAGTGTTGCAATTTTATCTACAGTTGAGTTATGACTTTAATTTTTGGCAAATATTAAAAACACAATAATTTTGACTATTTATACAAGTTTTGAAGCTAATAATTAAGATGATAAGATTTTTAGAATTTTTCAAACCGTGAGTTGCAATTTTCATTATTTCAATTTTACAGTTTGCAGTGTTACCATTCTGTCTACAACTGAGTTATGACTATGGTTTTTGGGTATATTAAAAAAACATTCATTTAAAGTATTCAAACGAATTTTTAAGCCAAAAATTTAAATGATATAGTTTTTATAGTTTTCTAAATCAAGGATTGCAATTTTCAGTAAATTAAGTTGTTAGTTTTTAGTGTTGCAATTTTATCTACAGTTAAGTTATGACTTAAATTTTTGTAAAATAATAAAAACATATTAATTTTGACCAATTAGACAAATTTTGATGCTAATGATTGTGATAATAAGATTTTTAGAATTTTTCAAATCGCGGGTTGCAATTTTCATTATTTGCTTTTTACAGTTTGCAGTGTTGCCATTTTGTCTTCAAATGAGTTATGACTATAATTTTTGGATATGTTAAAAATACATTCATTTAGAGTATTTTAACAAATTTTTTAACCAATAATTTAGATAATATAGTTTTTAGAAATTTTTAAATCACTGCCTGCATTTTTTGGCAAATTAAATTGTTAGTTTGTAGTGGCGCCATTTTGTCTACAGGAAAGTTATGATGATTATTTTGTAACACATTAAAGACACATTAATTTTAAACTACCTAAATATATTTTGAAGATAATAATTGAAATTATACGACTTTTACAATTCTTTAAATAACGAGTTGCAATTTTTTCTTAAATACGTTTTTTAAAATTTTGAATTAAAAATGATATTTATTATTTAACCATTTCAGATATTTATTACGTTACATCACCGATCACGCTCCACCATCCTATAAAGATGTTCTTCAGCGAAAAATGCTTCGCGGCGTCCAGAAAGCTCCACATTCACGCACATTACCACCAAGTCTTTTGGAGTGGAGAAGCAGCAGGCAAAAGTCTAACATGGCCATACCGTTAACTTTACCGGATGGGACTATAACGACAGTGTCTGCTGATTCTTGGACAACTTGTGAAGAGGTACGCACAATTAAATAAATAATTTTACAAACATAATAACTCAATAATTTAAGAAACAGTTATGAATATATTTGCTGAAAGTAGATTTTTAACAACGATTTAATTAATTTTTAGGCTGCAGCTCTAGCAGTTGCCTCTTTAGGTGTACCCTCGGATGGTTGGAGCGTAGTTTTAGATGATGTCGGAGCACTTACAGATTGCAACGGTTTCGACTACGTGTTTGATTTAGTCTCCGAACTCGAATTATCGCCATCATTCCCAGCAACGCGTTCTCAATTACTGAAAACCGGTACCAGGCAGTACGTTCCAGAAGTTGAGCATCACGTCACAACACCCACAAGACCACAGGTATGGTAAAGATCAAAATCCAGTAATGAAACATTTCGTATATGTTTGGAGATGATGAAAATTCCAGTAAAGAAAAAATTGATACAAGAACGTTCAAAGACAACTTTTTTGGAAATGATGGAAATTTTTGTTCCTTAATTTTTGTAGAGAAAGGTAGAGGAATGTAATATTAGTAAGAAGATAAATAATCTTCATAACGTCAAATTAAGATGTTATTTGTTTTCTTATTTCTTAAGTTATGCTAGTATGTATTACTTCCTTCTTTATATGTAATTGGGATTTTTTCCGGTAGGGTAATAAATATTTATTAATGTGACATTCTTTGGCCATCGAAATTGCTTTATGATTTCTGTTTTTTTATATTTATATCATTGTTTTAAATTTTAGGTTCCACCACCAGAACCTCCATCAGCGATATCGCGTAAAATCTCACGCGAAATCGCAAGACAATCACCGCCCAATCTTCCATCTTTACCATCAAACTCTCGTAAATCATCTCGTGAATCGCACCAACACGAATACTCCCCGCAGAGGGAGTCATCACCACGTCACACCAGCACACCGACGCGAAAATCCTCGCACGAAGCCCTGTCGAGAAATTCCGCGTTGAACGAACGCTATTTCGACATTGAAAAGGTCCGCTCTAGAAGCTTGGATAATCTCTTGAGTGAACCTGAACCGACACCTCTCGCAGATTTAGGTTTAAGCCAATCACGCTTGAACGATCGCTACCATTCGGTTGAACAACTAGCACCGATCAAACCAGTACTAGCAACACCCAACTACAAACAGGAGATCGAGTTTGAGTACCCAGACGTGTCCAGTATTAGCACGAGTAATCGTGGAGGGCCTAGATACATAAAGTCGCAGTACAGTGGTAAGAAGGCACCGCCAGGATCGCATTCTAGCAGGGCGCAAATTGAAAAATCCGAATTTGTGGTGAGGAGCTCCGCAATGTCCGATACGAGCGAGGCGCCTAGTTTAGCCAGCCACGTTCGTAGAGTCAGAGTACCTAGTCAAGCCTCTGACGTCGACCAATTCTTAGATGAACTCTTCAGTCCCGTTTTAGACGGTAATTTGGATGAATTAAGCGACGCAAGATCACTAGCGGCCAGTATTAAAGGCGGGGGTGATGATGAACTCATAATCGATGATTTCGACGAATTCATGGATGAAATGTTGGCCTTACAAAGTCCCAATTTGGATATGTCGAATGCTAATCTATTAACATCAAAAATTAAAGGAGGAGGAAACAGGAACAGAACTAACAGTCAGGATAGTTCAGTGTTGGATCAAGAAGTCGAAAACATAACTCAAGGCACGAGCGAAGCTCGTGGTAATAATGGTAATGTTGATGATTACATCAGCGATTTATTCCGACCAATATTCATTAACGACAGTCTTAAAGCGTTAACTGAAAAACATAATCTAGTTGAAAGTATTAAAGGTGGTGGAACAACACATCAACCTAATAGTTCGGGTAGTTCTAGCTATAATTACAACGCTCCTGTTGTAAGCCCGCAACCAATAATGATGCCGATGTTAGGGTCACCGCAAGAAAGCTTCATGCAGTTATATAATATGCCTGGAATGAGCTTACCACCAAATGGTGATATCGCAGCCTATCAACAGAACTTACAGCGCGCTTTTCTGCAATCAGCCATGGCTCAGAATATACAAATCCAGCAACAATTATTAGCTCAAAATCAAGCCTTACAACAACTACTAACTCAACAGTCGAGCGATGTTAAAATTACAGAAACTGTACAGACAACGGTTAGGGCGCAAATACATCAAGCCCCTAGTCCGAATCGTAAAGTTAGCGTAAATAAAAGCACAGGGTCTAATCGTAAAAGTAGCTCACCAAGTGAATACAAGTCGCGTAAAGCAAGCACAGAATCCAGTGTGAGTAGTAGGAATGGTGTACCTCCACCACCACCAATGCCTCCACCATTGGATGGTTCCGATCCATCAGAGGCTCGTCCATTTTTGGATCCTTACGGTCGGGCCAAGACCGTTAGAATAGGTAAATGGAGATGGCCACCACCGAATGATGGCACTAATACGGAAAATGGTGAAGATTTCATGCATTTTAAGATGCGGCAACACCAACGTAAAGTGACCCCCATTAAAGAAACCAACGGGTATATGCAAGGAAGTGCAGAATGGGAGGAGATTGATTTCGAGCCTATTGTAAGGGAACCGGAGACTAAGCCGACGAAATCTAGTTCAAAACGTAGTTTCGATATTGGAGCGAATCGTCCGTTACCAGGTAGCGTTGGAAAATTAAAATTGAGTTCGGAAATGCGTCAAAGGTTGGAGATGGTAACAGCTACGCACTCAGTAAGGTCGACTAGTAGTAAGCAAGAAAAACCGGCGCGTGTTGTTAATAAATTAGAGGATACACGCAAGATGATGTTGGAGCAACAGTTGGGTGGAGGACGGTGGGCGGATTCAGTGGATGAATCAAGTGGACCACCGAGTCCAGTCACTCCAGCACAAGCCAGAGCGCAATTAGAATCGAAATCCCCCACACAGCAAAGTTGGGCGAGTTCAAATTGGAAACCAGGACCTCCACCACCACCAATAGGTCCTAATTCATTACCACCGGCACCGTCAGGACCAGCACCACCACCACCAGTACGACCGCAACAACAACCACCAGCACCGATCGAACCGCGCGAATCTTTCATGGCTCAACGCCAAGACAGGGATACGTTTGGTGTGCACCAAAACAGAACAGTAATGAATAATTCCAAACGGAATTCATTCAGCGCGAATTGGGATATTCAAAGCACCGTCACTCAAGACACTCAGGATGATACCACAAGTTGGGCGAAAGAAATGTCCGTGGTTGATGAGAAACACGACGGAAGACTGTCGAGGAACAGTTGGGATCAACCCGACTCGAACGAACAGCGTAAAATAAATCCTTTGATGAACGACAGGTGGGATATGGAGGTGAAGCCAAAACTATCGAAAGCCGAGCCGGTGGAGAGGCCCACATTCAGGACGCATCAGTATAGTAAGCACGCGGAAAAGGAAAGGGAAAAGAAGCATTCGGTTTCTACGCAGAATACGGAGAAATCAGAAGGTTTGTAGTTTTTATTGTAAAGCCAAAAAAACTAATTTGTAATTTTTTGCAGTGCAAGAATGGCCGGAATTCATGAGGCCCATTAAAACACCACCTGCTTCAAAATCACCTGTAACGGTGCAACCGCAGCAGGTACCAGCTAAGGAGGCTTCTCCAAAAACCACATCGAGGCTTCTTCCGTTAGGTGCGGCGGCGTGCGTTACCTACAATCGCGTCTCGTGGTTGCTCAGAGTCCGAAAGGAAGTCTTCACCCCATCAGAAACATTAGGTAAGTATTATATACAAATTCTCATCGTTGGCCATCATCGAAAACCTTAGTGCTCTTTCTCAAGCAGTAATGATAGGATAGATTGTTTTTCTTGATATGTTGGATGCTTGAAGCCATAACTTTGTCATACATCTTGAATCAGTAACTTTATCAAATGATAAATAAAACTTACTTGTAATTAAGTTTTATTTATCTTTTGAGAAAGTTCCGAATTTTTCTTGAATAATTTTCTCACTTATTTGCTGTTTATCAAGGATAGATAATGATTTCCGTTATTATTTGTAATGATTTAGATGATTTAGGTGTTTAACATCTAAATTTAATTCCTTTTACAGGGCCACCATCAGCCTTACACCTGATCTTCTGCCAGATCGCGGCTGACGTCTTCGGATTGACCACCTGCATTCGACTCAATCCGAATGAGAAACGCGCTGGATTGAGTATGCTTTCGGGCTACGGAATTCCAGCTGATAACATCAACGCTCCACACAGGGCCAACATCAAGAGGAACGTTATTGAACTAGCCAGAACATGGCCCTTATATTTCGCGAGGTTCTTTCCGGTATCAGGAGCTGCACAGGTAAATCTTTAATAATTTAAAAATACGAAAACATTTCGTGAATCTACAACTATGAGTCTTACTAAGACTTGTTGAAACAACTAAATTAAATCTTTAATTTATATATATATAAACTTTTTTCTAAATTAAAAATTCAAATTCAAATTATAATTGGATCAAAATTAGAGCAGATAAGTTTCGTGTTGTTCTAATTATTTGTTTCTGTTTGCACTACAACGTTCCAATTCATTAAATATACAAAACTCGTCAGTTTTTGGCATTTTATAGTCAAAAACTGAAAAGTTTTGTAGATTGAATCAATTAGTGCGTTGTTGTAGTGCAAAAAAAAACATCCATTGCTATATTTAACTACCAATTGAGCATATTCACATCACCTTATCACTTGGGATCTTTTCTTTTTTCTTCCATACTCAAAATTCCCTTGCAGATATGCAAATATTTTAGGCAAATTGTTATTAATACATCTAATGTTATAAAAAGCACTACAGAAGTGTTGGAATAAATATAAATAAATAATAAATAAATATCATAGAATATCCTTATAAATATAATAGCCTTCCATGTATACCCTTAGTCAGCGTATTTTTAAAAGAGACCTCGTATTTTTAAATTGGAAACAATCGAATTGAATAAATTCTAACAGAGAAGAATATACTTTTTTTAAATAAACAAAATACACAGTCTGTGTATTCTTCGTTTCTTTTCAATTAGAACAAATCCGTCTTCTTACATTATCCTTAGAATATACGAGGTTTGCCTAAAAAATAAATTACATCACCTTCATAATTTAATTGGAAATCATCATGAATTACTGTTTTTAATTTATTAAGGTTTTAACAAAAAATCACCTTAAGTTTTACTGATTGGAAGGTGAGATAGTTGCCACGCGCCCACCCTACATATATTTTTTTTTCTTAAACTGCAAAAACTCATTTATGATAAGAGAAAAATCTTTTCAAAATACGAATAAATTTTTAAAAATAATAATTAGTATATTAGTTTAAATTTAAATATATTCATAAGCTGAAGTTGGCCTCTAATCCGCATTCCAATTCTAATGTTGTATACGAGGTTCACCTAAAAAATAAATTACATCACCTTAATAATTGTATAAAAATGTTAAAGTACTGTATTGTTTGTCATTTATTAAACTTTTACTAAAAATCTCAAAAATGTTTTGCTGGTTGGAGGGTAAGATAGTGGCCACCCACCCACCCTACATATATATTTCTATTTAAACTACGGACACTCGTTTATGCTAAGAAAAACTAAAAACATCAACAGAAAAGTGAATAAAATATTAAAAATCAAACACTGTGTTTTAGTTAAAGTTATATTGTATTAATGAGGTGGGTAACCACCCTTCTATTTATATTTTATACACGTGAATATAACAAAAAATAAATTACATTACGTTAATTATTCGGTGGAAAATTAAACGAGGGAGTCCTTATTTCATTTATTAAGCATTTTTCGTGTAGGTTCTGGTAATTTAATTTAAAATTTAAAAACCTTGTATGTTCAAATTAAATCAAATACAATCCATTTTAGAACTATTTGGAAACTTTTTTTTTGATTTTTTTGAAGACACATTGTATTTTTAATCTGAATCAAATACAACAAAATATAGATCAATTTTAGAATTATTTGAAAAACTAAATTTTGTTTTATAACATTCGTCTTCGATTTTTTTAATAAACCCTGTAGTTTTAAATTTAATAAAATACAAAAGAGTCGAAGATTCATTTAGAAACTACGTGAAAAACTATATTTAGTGTTGTTGAATTTGTCTTAATACTTTTTGAATAGACATTGTATTTTCAAATTAAATCAAATACCAAAAAAACGACAGATCTATTTTAGAACAATTTGGAAACTCCATTTATGATTTTTTTTTAAGAAACCTTGAATTTTTGAATTTAATCAAATACAACAAAATATGGAAGATCAATTTCTGAACTATTTGAAAAACTACATTTTGTTTTATGACATTGGTCTTCGTATTTAATAAACTTTGTACTTTTAAATTAAATATTATACAAAAAATGGGAAGATTCATTTACACTACTCAAAAAACTACATTTGGTCTTATGGCATTTGTCTTCATACTTTTTGAGCAAAACTCGTAATTTCTAATTAAATCAAATACAAAAGATCCATTTTAAAATTATTTGCAAACTTCTTTTTTGATTTTTTAAAGAAACCTTGTATTTTTAAATTGAATCAAATGCAATAATATATAGAACATCAATTTTAGAACTATTTGAAAAATTATATATTATTTTATGGCATTTTTTCGTATTTTCTTAATAATTCTCTTATTTTTATATTAAATAATATACAAAAAAATAGGGAAGATTCATTTAGAAACTAGATGTAGTCTTATTGCATTCGTCTTAATACTTTTTGGATAGACCTTGTATTTTCAAATTAAATCAAATTAAAAAAATACGAAAGATCCATTTTAGAACTGTGCAAATTGCAAATTCTTAAGATAACTAGTGTGTCAATAACATATTAAAATATTATCAACCTAAATCAACTGGAAATTAAATGGCAACGCTGTAAATTTAAATTAGAGTTTGGAAAATTTACATCTTATGATTTGGAAAATTTTAGAAAATAAACCAAACGTCTGATTTATTTGAAAATTGCAAAATCTTAAGACAATTAGTGTGTTAATACAATATTAAAAAATTATCAAGGTGACTCATTTGGAAATTAAATTGCAACGGTGTAAATTTGAATTAGAGTTTGGGAAATTTACATCTGATGATTTGAAAAATTGTAAAAAATAAACCAAACGTCCGATTGGTTTGAATTTTGCAAAATCTTAAGATAATTAGTGTTTTAATAACATATTATAAAATTATCAACGTGACTCAACTGGAAATTAAATGGCAACGGCGTAAATTTGAATTAGAGTTTGTGAAATTTACATCTTATCATTTGAAAAATTGCAGAAAGTAAACCAAACGTCTGTTTGTTTTGAAAATTGGAAAATTTTAGAATAATTAGTGTGTTAATAACTTATGAAAAGAATTATCAATGTCACTTAATTGTAAATTAAATAACAACGCTGTAAATTTGAATATGAGTTTGAGAAATTTACATTTGATGATTTGAAAAAATGCAGAAAATAAACCAAACGTCTGATTGGTTTTAAATTTTTAAATTTGCAAAATCGTAAGATAATTAGTGTGTTAAAATCATATTGAAAAATTATTAGCGTGACTCAACTGAATGTTAAATGGCAACGCTGTAAATTTGAATTAGAATTTGAGAAATTTACATCTTATGATTTGAAGAATTGCAGAAATAAAACCAAATGTCTGATTAGTTTGAAAATTGCAAAATCTCAAGATATTTAGTGTGTTAATAACATATTGAAAAATTATCCATTTGACTTAACTGGAAATTAAATGGCAACGCTGTAAATTTAAATTAGAGTTTAGGAAATTTACATCTTATGATTTGAAAAATTGCAAAAAATAAACCAAACGTCTGATTGGTTTTAAATTTGCAAAATCGTAAGATAATTAGTGTGTTAATAACATATTAAAAAAATATTAATGTGACTCAACTAAATATTAAATGGTAACGTTGTTAATCTGAATTATAATTTGGGCAATTTACATCTAATGATTTGAAAAATTGCAGAAAGTAAACCAAACGTCTGCTTTGTTTCAAAATTTCCAAATTTTAAGATAATTAGTGTGTTAATAACATATTAAAATATTATCAATATAGTACAACTGAAAATTAAATGGCAACGCTGTTAATTTGAATTAAAATTTAAGAAATTTACATTTATGATTTAAAATATTGCAGTAAATAAACCAAACGCCTGATTGGTTTGAAAATTGCCGAATCTTAAGATACTTGGTGTGTTAATAACATATTAAAAAATTTTCAACGGGACATAACTGGAAATTAAATGGCAACGCTGTTAATTTGAATTAGAATTTGGGAAATTTACATCTTATGATTTGAGAAATTGAAGAAAGTAAACCAATCGTCTGATTGATTTCAAAATTGGCAAATAATAAGACAATTGGTGTGTTAAAAACGTATAAAAATATTATCAACGTGACTCAACTGGAAATTAAATGGCAACGCTGTAAATTTGAAAATTTGCAAAAAATAAACCAAACGTCTGATTAATTTAAAAATTGCAAAATCAATTTTAGATTTATTTGAAAAACTACATTTTGTTTTGTCGTCATTTGTCTGCATATTTTTAGTAGAAACCTCGTATTTCCAAATTCAATCGGATACAAAAAAGGACCTAATTAATAACATATAATATAATATAATTTTTATGTATATATTGATATGTATTTTTTTATTTTTGGATAGTAAGCTAAAGAATAATAAACATAAACATTCGTTCCCATGTTTTTTTGAACAAACCTTATATTTTCGAAATGAATCAAATACAAAGAAAAGTGCAAAAGATCCATTTTAGAACTATTTGAAAAACTACATTTTTAGTGTCATTAGTCTTAATACTTTTTTATAAACCTTGTATTTTCAAATTGAATATAAAATATCAATTTTAGGAATTTAAAAAAAAAACAATAAAGTGAATTCAAATATTTTTGTTTTACGTCGTCAATCTTCGTATTTTTAGAAGAAACCTCGTATTTTCACATTAGATCAAATTAAAAAAAAAACAATGGAAAATCCACTATTTAAAAAACTACCTTATGTTCTATAGAATCTGTATTAATATTTTGAGGCTAAATTTTGTACTTATTAATCGTATTAAATCCAAATAAACAGAGGATCCAACTTTTTGAATAATTCAAAAAACCAAATTAAAGTAAATTTTGTTTTATGTCGTAAATCTTCGATGCTTTAGAACAAACCTCGTATTTTTTAACTTTTTGAATAATTCAAAACAGCGAATTAAAGTAAATTTTGTTTTATGTCGTCAATCCTTGAATTTTTATAAAAACCTCGTATTTTTTAATTGCATTAAATATAATATATACAAATCTAGAATATACATTTTAGAACTTTTTGGAAAGATACATTTTGTTTTGTCGTAATTCTCTTATATTTTCAAATGAAACAAATACAAAAATATATATATGAAGAATCCAATTTAGAGCTATCTATAAAACTCTAAAGAGCGAATTAAAGTATAGTTTGTCTTATGTCTTCATAATTTTGGAATAAAACTCGTTTTTTTTTTTTGAACAGAGCTTGGATTTTCAAATCAAATCAAATATAACGAAATATGAAAGACTCATTTAGAAACTACTTTAAAAAAAACTACATTTAATATTATGGCATTCGTCATTATACTTTTTGAAAAACCTCGTATTTTCAAATTAAATCAAATATAAATCAATTTTTAGAACTATTTGGATACAAAATTTTCATTTTGAAAATGAATCAAAAACAACAAAATATAAAAGATCAATTTTAGAACTATATGAAAAACTGCAATTTGTTTTTATGGCATTTGTCTTCGTATTTGTTAATTAACCTTGTATTTTTAAATAAGATAATAAAATAGTATGAAAGATTTATTTAAGAACTACTGCAAAAACTTAAAAATTCATATTTTATGAAAAAACCTTGTATTTCTAAACTTAAACAAATAAAAACAAATTTTGAATAGGAAAATTTAAAAACTAAATAGCGAATTAAAGTATATTTTATTTTATCTCGTCGTATTTATAAAAAAGCCTCGTAATTTCAAATTGACCAAATACAATAAAATATGGAAGATCATTTTAAAACGATTTGATAAACTAAATTTTGTTAAATGTTATTTATCTTTATATTTCTAAAGGTAACCTTGTATTTTCATAATAAATGAAATATTTTTATATTTGCATCTCAAATAAATCTTCCATATTTTTATAATATGGAAAATCAATTTGAGATCAATTTGAAAACATTACATTTCGTTTTGTTGTAATTTGTCTTCATATTTTCTTGTATTTTTAATTTGAATCACATGCAATAAAATATATAAAGAATTAAAGTAACAAGCTCATTTGCACACACACAAATACACAAATGACACATGGCGGAAGGACCACGTGGTCGATAGCCTAATACTACTACTATTACTACTACTATTATATAAAGAATCCATTGTAGAACTATTTGTAAAAATCGTAACAAAGAATTAAAATATATTTTGTCTTGTGACGCCATTGTTAGATTAAACTCCTTATTGTTAGATTTTCAAATTAGATTTAATACTGAAAGTAAAAACTACCCTTTTTATGACATTTGCTTTCATATTTTTTAAGCAAACCTTGTACCATATATAGAAATTGGATCCTAACTAAAAATTTGAATGATTAATTTATTTTACAACTCTTTGAAAAATTCGAAACAGCAAATTAAAGTTTTATTGTATGTCGTCAATTTTCGTAGTTTTAAAACAAACCTTGTATTTTTAAATTGCATTAAATACAAATTATTTGAAATATACATTTTAGAACTATTTAGAAAAATACATTTTGTTTCGTCTTATTTATCTTCATACTTTTTTAACAATCCTTGTATTTTTTGGAAATTTGTAAAAACTAATGACAACATGATTTCAGTTAATTATTTATCTCGTAGTTTTGTAGGTTTTGAAAGTTTTTGATTAAAAAAATCATCAAAATCGAAAGGGTTTCCTTAAAAATTAATAAAAACTAGTTGAGAACATGTGCTGTAAATTATAACGCAGTTTGATGGAAAATTATGGAGAAACTAATTATGCCATCCATTTAGTTATTCATTTGTTTCATAGCCGAGTATGTTTTGAAAATTTTTGGAAAAATGTATCAACATCCTACAAAAGGTTTTCTTGAAAATTCATGAAAACTAGTTGGAAATGTTAGTTGTGCACTATTTTCAAATCTAACGGAAAAATCAGGAGAAACAAATGAATGCATGGTTTTACTTGGTTTTAGTTATATAGTTGAGAATGTTTTGAATGTATTTAAAAAAAATCATTAAAATCTTTGAAATGATTTTCCTGAAAATTCATGCAATCTATTTGGTAATACGTGCTGTGCAATATTACAAAAGTTTAAAATAATAATAATAATATAATAATAATAATAAGTATAATAAAAGTAAATTCGTGAAAAACTAATGGCAGTATGGTTGTAGTTTGTCTTTTGTTTTATAGCTGAGTATGTTTGGAATATTTTTGGAAAAAATCATCAAAATCCTTTTAAAGGTTTTCATGAAAATTAACGAAAACTTGTTGGGTATGTATTTACTAAAAATTTAACCTTTTTCTAATTTGTTTAGTTTCAGAGGCTCAAAAGTCGATTGTTTTTTTTATAAAAATCGTATTCAAACAAAAATTTGATTTAATCATTAAATCATACAATAAAATTCGCTGGAAAAATCAAAGAAAAACAAATGCCGCAAAATTAAAATGTAGTGGATTTAATTAAATTCAGTGTTATTTCATAATATTTTTGTTTCAGTTACCCGAAAGTCGATTGTTTTTATAAAAATCGTGTTTAAACAAACGTTTGATTAAAGTTTGAAAAAATTATTGGAAAACAATTGATAAAAATTTAAAATTAAGTAGATTGGCTCAAAATTAAGTTTAATTTTAATTTTTTTTATAAAAATTCCCCCAAATTTCGTTTGGGCTTTAAAAAAATCACATTTAAACAAACGTATGATTGCGTAATTAAAAACGACTAAAAAATTTAAAAAAAGATTGCTATTAAAATAAAATTAGGTAGATTTGCTCAAAATTGGGTCGAATTTTAGTTTTTCTATAAAAATTCCCACTGTATTCGTTTGTTTTTCTTAAAATTACTTCAAACAAATATTTTAGGAAATTTTAAGTTTGCACATTAAAAATTGCCTGAAAAATGATTGATAAACATTTGTAAAAGTCCTAAAATTTTATAGGTTTGCTCAAAATTAAGTAAACTCTTAGTTTTCCTATAAATATTTTCCCATCGTTCAATTGCTTTTTTTTTCTAAAAATTGTATCCAATCGAATATTTTAATAAATTTTAGGATTGCACATTAAAAATAGCCTGAAAACAATTGAAGAACCACTACCATAAAATTAAAATTGGTTATATTTGCTTAAAATGAAGTCTACTTTTAGTCCTCCCTTCGGCCAAAATTTTTTTAAGTATATTTTTATATTTTGTAACACAATTTTTGAGATTTTTGTTAGAATGGAGTACAAAGATGTAATAAATAAATAAAATAAATAAATAGTCGATTGGTTTTTAAAAATTTCGTTTAAAGAAACATTTGCTTAAATTCAAAGGTTTCACATAAAAATCGTCGTAAAACTAGAAGAACAATTGCTAGGAGGATACAATTTTGTATATTTACTTCTAACTAAATCTAGTTTTAGTTTTCCTTTGAACAATAACCAAAAAAATGATTGCTTTTATGAAACATAACATTCAATTCAATTATAAAATTACACATTAAATTTGCATGAAAAAATTAAAAAAAAAACAATTGCCGCAAAATTAAAATTTGGTGGATTTAATAAAAATTCAGTCTTCTTCCATAATGTTTTGTTTCAGTTACCCGAAAGTCGATTGTTTTTATAAAAATAGTGTTTAAACAAACGTTTGATTAAAGTCTGAGGTTGTACATAAATAACACCTGAAAAAATTGTAGAAAATCAATTGACAAAAATTTAGGATTACGTAGATTTATTCAAAATTAAGTTTAATTTTCATTTTTTTTTATAAAAATTCCACAAATCTCGTTTGTGGTTTTAAAAATCACATTCAAACAAACGTTTGATAAAATCTATGATTGTATAATTAAAAACGATTAAAATTTAAAAAAAAATTGCCATTAAAATAAAATTTTGTAGATTTACTCGAAATTGAGTGTACTTTTAGATTTCCTATAAAAATTTTAGCAGTATTCGATTAGTTTTCTAAAAATCGGATTCAAACAAACGTTTGATTAATACACATTAAAAATCGCTTAAAAAAAGGTAAATAACAATTAAAATTTTCTTGATTAATTCAAAATTAAATCTACTTTCAGTTTTCCTATAAAAATTTACCAAAAATTTGTTGGTTTTTCCAAAAAATCGAACTCAAAGCAACATTTTAATTATTCGTAAGATTGCCTGAAAAAAATTGAATAACAATTGCCAATAAATTAAAAATTTATAACTTTATTCAAAATTAAGTCTACGGCAGTATGGTTTCAGTTTGTATTTTGTTTTATAACTGAATGTTTGGAATATTTTTGGAAAAAAACATCAAAATCCTTTTAACGGTTTTCATGAAAATTAATGAAAACTTATTGGAAATATGTGCATTACGTGAGAACAAAGTTTGATGGAAAATTTTGGAAAAACTAATGGTAGCATAGTTTTAGTTTGTCAGTTGTTTCATATATGAGTATGTTTTTAATGTTTTAGAATGAATTTATCAAAATCCTCAAAGAGGGATTTTTGAAAATTCATCAAACTATTTTGTAGTGCATTATAACGAAGTTTGATGGAACTTTTTTTGGTATTGGTTTATCTGATTTAAGAATTAAGATTATATTTACTGGAGAATTAGGTAATTCGCCAATGAATTTCTAAGATTAAAAATATTTGTATTAGCCGAAAAACAAAAATTCGCACTCAATTGTTTTTTCAGATTTTTGATAATAACTCGAGAACGCTTGTTCGGATTTAAAAAATTCTTTCACCAATGAATTCCTAAGATTAAAGATAATTCTATTAGATAAAAAGCAAAAATTCGTTACTCAATTGTTTTCCAAATTTCTGGTAATAACTCAAGAACGCTTTATTGGATTTGAGAAATTCTTTCGCGGATTAATTCCTTAGATCAGAAATATTTTAATTAGCTGAAAAAAAATTCGTCGCTCGATTGTTTTTCTAATTTTAAGTAATAACTCAAGAATAGCAGTTCGGATTTTACAAATTCTTTCGCCAATGAATTTCTAAGATAAAATATATTTCTATTAGACAAAAAACAAAAATTCGCCACTCAATTGTTTTTTAGATTTTCGATAATAACTCGAGAACGCTTATTTGAATTTAAAAAATTCTTTCACCACTGAATTCCTATGATTGAATATATTTCTATTAGCTAAAAAACAAAAATTCGTCACTCAATTGTTTTCCAAATTTCCGACAATAACTCAACAAATTTTCATCAGATTTATGAAATTCTTTCGCGGATAAATTCCTTAGATCAAAAATATGACTATTGGCTGAATAACAAAAATTCGACACTCGATTGTTTTTCTAATTTTCAGTAATAACTCAAGAATATCTGTTTGGATTTTACAAATTCTTTCGCCAACGAATTTCTAAGATAAAAAATATTTCCATTAGATAAAAAAACAAAAATTTGCCATTCAATTATTTTTTAGATTTTCGATAATAACTCGAGAACGCTTGTTCGTATTTAAAAAATTCTTTCGCCAATGAATTTCTAAGATTGAAGATATTTCTATTAGCCAAAAAACAAAAATTCGTCACTCAATTGTTTTCCAAATTTCCGACAATAACTCAACAAATTTTCATCAGATTTAAGAAATTCTTTCGCGGATAAATTCCTTAGGTCTAAAATTTTTATATCAGCTGAAAAAAAAATCATTACTCGATTGTTTTTCTAATTTTAGATAATAACTCAAGAACGCCTGTTCGGAATTTAAAAACTCTTTCGCCAACTAATGCCAAGGATTTAAAACTCATTGGTTTTTTTAGATTTTTGATAATTACTCTAGAACGCTTATTCAGATTTTAAAAATTCTTTCGCCAATGAATTTCTAAGATTGAAGATATTTCTATTAGCTAAAAAACAAAAATTCGTCACTCAAATGTTTTTCAAATTTCCAGTATAACTCAAGAACGCTTTATCGGATTTGAGGAATTCTTTCGCGAATAAATTCCTTAGATCAAACATTTTTCTATCAATATTAAAAAAAAAATATTTTTCTTCACTTTTAACATTTTAATTACATTGTAATCTAATTAATTTCAGTTTTCTGACGTCCAACTCGTCGCCGTGTCTCACTGGGGTATCCACCTAGTAAAATCGGAAAATGGAACTCTGCACGTGATCAGGAGCTACTCCTTGAGCGATATCGGATCCTGCACAGCACCACGTCCGACCACGCTTTCCATAGACGGACCCCAGGGTAGGATCAGTCTGCATTCACCGAGGGCTCAACAGGTTTCGGAGATGGTGACGAAATTCTGCGGAGAGGATCGTAAGGTAAGCAATCGATTTTATTCTACCATCATTACTGATGATTATCTATGATCTGGAAATAATAATCACGTGCGATTAAGCAATGCAATTAATTACGACATATTTTTATAATAATTTTCAATGCAAACTTCTAGAAGAAAATTACGGGATTGTGTAAATGTAAGATGAGGTGGATTTCATAATTTGCCCTACTTAGACACTAGCATCTTGTAAATTGATCGCTAATCGTCGCACTTGGGATTTGGTCACTTTTATGACAACAAAACTCACGTCATGTTATTTAATGGTTGACGAAATTGACGAGAAGAAAAGGATTTATTATTACTCCGCAAGTCTGCGGTCATTAATGGAAAGTTATAAAACGTTTCGTGTGTTGAATCGGTTTGTTCTACTTTCAATGATGTTTAATACTAAAATTGACGAAGAAAAAGATTGTCTAAACTTAATTAATAAATTATCTAAACAAAATAATTTTAACTTGATTAAATCACTATAATAAATAAAGTGTTTTAATCATTACAAAGTGTGTGATATATAAAAAGGTATTTACAATCATTTATTAAAAAATAAATGTTTTGATATGATCTTCAAGAAGTAAGTTTCTCATGGTTGGTATGAGTGGAACAACGCTCTATTGTGAACTCTGCCATTTCCATATGTGACTGAAATTTTTGTTGTTCTTAATGGATTTTATGTACAATTTTAGAATGTTGGGCTAAGCATATTGGAATAAATAAATGTAAACACAATTAATCAAAAACATAATTCTAATAATAAAGAACATTTATAGATTATTAACGACGAGAGTGTGAAGAAGTAATCCATGTTGTAAAAAAAATTAACAATTTTATATTACTGTATTTATTAAATACGTAAAACAATTTTCTAGTTAACAACATTAAGAAATAACCTAATTAAATACATTTTTTTTATTATCGCCATAAATCTTATCAATCTTTCCTCTTGACGAACGTTTTAACTACACTATTTACAGTTTTTTTTATAGTAAATAAATACAGTGGAGTACATTAACACCAAACACCAAACGCCGGACTTTCTACCATAAAAAAATACCCCGCATCTCTTCGACCGGTCATTATACATTCAAATGGTACCCACACAAGCGCGTGATAATTATTATTAATTAAAACAGCCCCCATCCCGTCCTCGTTCCCTCCATGCATGTATGTATATAGGCGTGCGCGTTGTTCTTACACAATTTTCGGTCGGATGGTCGCGATGACCGGCCGGTAATCAGAGCGTCGTTTTGTAATTAGTTTGCTTTTACATTTAATTGGCGTTTGCTTCGCGCGCTTTTCCGCACACCACCTCGATTAGGTCAGGTTAGGTTAGGTTAGGTAGAAAGTCGGCGGAGGTGTAATCGATCGACCGGCGAAAACTGTGTAAAAGAGCAAATAGGTCAAATAAATAATAACAATTCAAATCTGCGTTCCTTACATTAATGCTAATAGCAACAACAAATTCCTATTAGATATTAAAAATTAAATAAACCAACTTAGTTAGAAATTTATTAAAGTCAATATTATTTTTAGATTCCTGAATTTTCTTCGAGTCTAAACAGTTAACGCACTTGGAGATCTCAGTAATTTTTAATTTGACAATTTTTTTCAGTTTTAAAGATTTTCAAAAGAATGTTCTACACTTTTCTAATTCAAAACCGTTTCCAATTTTTTTCTATATTTTTTTTAAATTTTCTACAGTTTCCAAATTGTAAATCAGTGGAAAATTAGAAAACAAAGACAATTTAAACCTCAAAAGTTTGTGAGTAATCTGAGAATTTTCAGAGCTTTCAGGCTTTAATTTCTATTCGTTTTCATATTCTGAAGCTTGTAAATCCTATTAAGAATTTGTAAATTGTAAAATATTTAGAACTTCACAAGCTTCAGAGTGTGAAAACAACCAATAGGAATTAATGCCTAAAAGTTTATAAAATCTCTGAAACTGTTTAAAACTACATAACTGTGGAAATTGAGAACATTAAAATCTTAACGTCATGAAAAGAATTTAAATACTCTTCTTAAGTTTTAGAATTCTCAAAAACTTCTGTTTTCAATTCCTCTGAAGCTCTGAGGCTTCTATAGTTCTTAATTTTCGACAATTACTTGTCATGTTCAAAGGTGTACTGTGATTACTGAAGGGGTAGAAAAATCCACCCCTTCAGTAATAATAGTACACCTTTGAAAATGACAAGTATTTATCGAAACATATGTCAGGAAACTGATAAATTAATTATGGAACAAAACAAGTCTTTCATTTAGAAATTCACCTCAACATTTTTAGAGATTACAATAATGTTAGTTTCAAGTACTCAATACTCTTCAACTTCCATACTCGTAAATATTCTCAAGAACTAATAAGTTCTCATTTTTCTTCAGTTTTTTCAGTTTTTCGCAGATTTAAAATTTAAAAAGTGCTTGAAAAATTTCAAGAATATTCAAATTCTTAATATTCCTTAGCTTTTAAACTATAGAAGTTTTAGAATTTACATTCTTTAGTGTTTTAAACTTCTTGGTTCTTAACTTTATTTTTCTACACATTTAAAATTCTTAAGAACTTTCAAATTTTGATTTTCTTCAATTTTCAAACTCTAAAAGCTTAGGTGTCCCCGGTATTATAGTTTTTTTTTTTAATTCTAAACAGTATTAGAGTAAATGAGAACTTTAGAATTTCAATTTATTTTTATTTTTCAAAGGTTTTTATTAATCAATCAATCAATAGTTTATTGGTGCAAAGAAACAATAGAGTTTTACACAATTCAATAAGAGTTGGAATTCTCGGTTTCTACAGTTGTCAAATAATAAACAGTTTTAAAGATTTTAAGAATTTCAGTTGCAAGTTCTCAATTCCCTTCAATTTTTATGTTCTGAAACTTCTTAATATTCTAAATAGTAGTAAAAGGACTTTAAAGTTACCAATTCTCTTTAGTTTTTAAAATCGACATTTATAGAATTGTCAGTTTTCTGCAGTTTTTAAATTTTAAACCAGTCTGAAAATTATTTTTCTTGGAATTTACAACATTCTACAGTTGTTAAATTAAAAAAAGTTATCAGTTCGCAAGTTTCTACACTTTTTAATTTCTAAACAGTTTTAAACTTTTGAGTTTCAAATCTCTTCCATTTTCAAGCTCTTAAGTCTTCAAAGTTTTCAATCCTGTAGTTTTGACATTCTAAACAGTATTAGAGTACTTAAGAAGTTTGGAATTTTAAATGATTCCAATTTTTGAATGGCTTTAGAGTTTTAAATTTCTACAGCTTCAGAGATGATAAATTTTAGTTTTAAGTTCGCAATTCCATTCAATTTTTATATTCTAAAATTTCTAGAGTTCTCAACTTTCTTAATAGTTTCAAAATTCTTAAGAATTCCCCAGTACTCTTCAGTTTTTAAACCATAAAGTTATAAAACGAAAGTTTTTTCGAGAGTTTCAAAAATTTTCAATTCCTCAATTTTCATCAGGTTTTTTTTTAAATTTAACGCAAGCTACAGTTTTCAATTTTTTTTAAATTGTTCTCCTTTTAGCTCTTTACACTTTTCAAATTCTAAGCAGTTTCAAACTTTTGAAGTTTTAATTTCCCTTTATTTTTACATTCTAAATTTTAGAATTTCCAATTTTTTCTACAGTTTTTAAATTCTTTATAAATCTCTCCTTTGATATTTTTTAAGGTTTTAATTCTCGTTAGTATTTTATTTCTAAAGGTATTTTTTTATTCCAAACATAGTCTTATTTTCAAATACCAAACTTCCTAAGAAATTGTGTTTTCTTAATTCTCTGTAGTTTTCAATCTTAAATAGTTTAAGAGTTTTGAACTTTCAAAATGTATTAGATTCTAAATAATCACAAAATACTCAAAACTTTAGACTTTTCGACTTCTGTTATTAAACCCTGAAGGTTTTTAAGTTTTGAATTTTCTACACTTTTTCAAATTTTCAGTTTCAAAATTCTCATAAATGTTCGAGGTCCTAATTCAGTTTTTAAACTTTAAAGGCTTTGAAACTCTAAACAGTTCTAAAGAACGTTTGAGTTTTTGATTCTTTTCACTTTTTAATTTCTAAAAGTTTCTATATTCTCTTCAATTTTCAAGCTCTCAAACTTTTCGACTTTTAATACGTTTTAAAAAATCTAAATAGATTAAAAGTAATCAAAAATGGGGTTTTGAAACTCTAGAGGCTTTAGAATTTTAATTTTTTGCAGTTTAAGTTTCTGAGTTTTTAATTTTACAATTTTCAAGTTTTAAGTCAATATTTTTCTTTAGTTTGCAATTTTCAACACTTTCAGACATCTTTTAGAGTTTTCATTTATTTGAAAGTATTTTTTTATTAATTTACTGTAGTTTTCAGGTTTTTAGGTTTACAATTCTATTTAGTTTTAAAATAATAATAAAAATTCTAGATTCCTAAACATTTTACGTACTTTTAAAGTTTTCAATAACTTTCGAGTTCTCAATTCTCTTTATTTTTCTAATTCGAAAAGTTTTCAAATTTTAAACAGTTTTAAGAAGTTTTTAAATATGTTCAACTCTAATTTTATTTTCTTTCAATCTCTAATATTATTAAACATTTTAACATTCAACAGTTGTTTAAAATCTAAACTAATTTTCTGCGGTTTTAAAATCATGAAATTTTCGAAATTTTAATGTTTTCATATTTTTCTAATTATTAATTTGAATGTTTTTTTTCTGCAGTTTTAAAATTTCTAAAACATTTCTGAAGGTTTAAATTCAACAGTTTTAAAATTCTAAACAGTTCTAAAACTTACGAGCTTTTAAGTTTTATTTTTGAATAATTTTGGACTGTTTTCAATTTCCTACAGTTTTCAAATTCTGCGCTCTTTAGTTTTTCAAATTTAAAACTCTAAGTTTTACGTGTTTTTAACAATCTACACTTTTCAAATTTTAAATAGTTACTCAAGGACTTTCGAGTTCTCAATTCCCAATTTTTAAAATTCTCAATTTTCTACAGTTTTAGAGTTCCCAAGAACATTGGAGTTCTTAATTCTTTTTAGGTTTTAAACTCTAAAGATTTTATATTTCCAAAACTTCTACAGTTTTGAAAACTAAACAATGGTTATCAATAATTTTCGAGATCTTCATTCGATTCAATTTTCAATCTCTAAAGGTTTTTGTGTTCACAACTTTCGACACTGTTTTAATTCTGAAAAATTTCAAATTATAGCTTTTGAGTTCTCAATTATCTTTATTTTTTAAACTGTAAGGTTTTAGAATTCTTTTTTACAGTTTTTAAATGATCAACCTTTCTGTTTTATCTGTGAATTTTCAATTTTTAAATCCGGAACCGTTTTAATGTTCTTTAGAGTTTTAAAGTTTTATACTTTAGAGATTTTAACATTCTGCGTTCCTTAGTTTTTAATTCTAAACAGTTTTAAAGTTTTCAGGAATTTAGAACACTAAAAATTTTAAATTCTAATCAGACTTGAAATTTACAAGAATGTTTAATTGTCTTTAGTCTTCAAACTATAAAGGTTTTAGAGCTCTTTATATTCTGCAGTTTCGGAGTTTTTCAAATTCTGAATTATTTTTAGTTTTTAAGCTCAGCAGCTTTCATCACTTAAATATTTTTAGGTTTTGAATATCTACGTTCCAAAATCTACAGGATAGATATTTTTTTAAATTCCATTCAAATTTTAAACTTTAATAGAGACATTCTTGAAGATTCTAATTTTTAACAGTTTCAAAATACTCAAGAATGTTTTCTTTAGTTTTTAAACTCTAATGGTTTTAGAGTTCTTTATACTACAAATTACAAACTCTAAACAGGTTTTAAAGTTCTTAAGAAATTTCGAGTTTTCAATTTTCTTCAGTTTTGGAACTTTAAAAGTTATTCCTAGAATTTCTATCATTCTTGCTTTAAAGTTTTTGATTTTTTTAACTTTTAAGCTTTATGTGTGTTCTGAATCCTCTCCACTTTCTACATTCTAGAGGCTTTAGAATTTTCAATTTTCTACAGTTTTTGGATATTTTAATTATCTTCATCTCTAAAATTTTATATTATTATTTTTTGCACTTTCCAAACTGAAACAGTTTTTCGGGAACTTTTAATTCTTTAATTCTGTCTAGTTCTCAAACGTGATATCCTTAATTATAAAGTTTTTTTTAGTATTTATTGATTTTTCTTTACATGTTCCCTAGAAAAAAATAATAACAATTAATATAAATTTATAAACTACTTAACAATTTAGAACAGGGAACATGTGGGCGGAGTTCACGTAGTGTTCTTCCATTCAGAAAAGTTTTTATAATTTTCGAATCATTAATCACTTTAAAAAATCTTTTTTTAACCCTTTCAGTTAGTAAATTCTAGAAGTTTTAGAATTATCAACATTCTAGAGTTTCAAATTTTAAACAGCTCTCAAATATTTGTTGTTGTCTTTTTTATACCTGGAAAGGTGAACGTGTTCTCAACTTTCAACACATAAAAATTTAAATAGTTTATAAACTGTAGGAAAATACATTCAATCATATAATTTTAATTGATAATTGTCAGAAAATACAGAAAAAGAAAGGACGAAAAAATGTACATAGATGATTGTTGATGGATAATGAATATTTTTTATTATTATTTACATTCTGTGGTTGTTTTCGTTAATTAAATTTGCCATCAATTACAGAACCGGTATAATTGGCTAGTCTCACGCCTTGAGGATTGTTTACTACGTTCTCAACTTGCTTTAGCGGTTGAAGGTCACACAATAAAACAATTCGATGGTGTCACTCATCTAAAAGAAGCACGATGATTAATTATTTAATAAAAAAAAACTGCGCAAGATAATTGAGATGATAATCTAATAAAAATAAATCATTAAATTTAAAAAATAACATTGTTTTTTAAAGGTGGTTGCATCTTTGCCATAGAGAACGATTGGTATTACACAATCTCTAAGTTGTACTGTAAATTTTATTGAACTTTACAGAAGTTTAAGTGATAAAGAAAGTAAAATGTTGATGATTAAAACTCACAGCTTGATATATTTTAAATGTGGCTATATAAGAGGGTACTTAAGATTAATCCATGGTAATCATAACAGTAATGAAGAGGTTTTGAGGAAGTTAGATATTAGAAAATATGCATAGCGCCGATAAATCTATTTCGAGTCGATTTCCCCACGTTCCATGGGTGCATTCATAGGAGAGAATGAAAGACATTAAACGTAGGAAACATCGACGATCGTAATTAATTTTCTTAGGCTTCACTCGCTTTATTTTAACCAGGAAAGCAGATTTTGCTCTTAAATAAGTTTTAATATATATTAAACTCTGATCAGTTTGAATAATAATATAATAAAATCCATCAATTCGTAGTAGAAAACTAACTAATAATTTAATGATTATTTTCACCATGAAAAACTTCTCGATGATTAGAAAATTAATCACACAAGAGATTTTGTTTGAAATTAATAAAATCAATAAATAAATGACGTATCTTTCATAATCCACTAAAACAATTGACTTACGATTACTGGACACAAAATGGCAGCCATCGAAATTCAAATTAAAGAAACGCGAATTACTAACGATGATTTGAAAATTTGTAAAAAGTTAATCACTCGATAGATTACCTTAGAAATAACGAAATCTATAAATAAAGGATGTATGTTTTAGAATACACTAAAATAATTGACGATATTCTGGAAACAACATGGCGGCGACCGAAATTCAAATTTAAGAAACGCGAATTACTAACGATGATTTGAAAATTTGTAAATAATTAATCACGTGATGGATTAGCTTAGAAACAACAAGATCAATTAAGGAAGGACGTGTATTTTAGAATACACTAAAACAATTGATGTACGATTGCTGGAAACAATATGGCATCGACTGAAATTCAAATTAAAGAAATGGGAAATATTTAGGATGATATTTTAAGAAATGTTTTCATCAATTTCATAATTTAATTACTTTTATGTCATTATTATAAAGAGAATGTCATTTCTTCATTATTATATTTAAATTTCAATTACAATATTTGTCAATTCCGCAATAATAATATTTTAACGTTCCGAGCGTAATTGTGATTAATGAGCGCTGTTTTTCCTCTCCGTCCTTCAATTGGCGTTCGCGCTCCGTGAAATCGGCAAATTTTCTCTCTCCCATGTCGCCTCCTGCCGCCGTTGCCCAACCGCCACCGTCAGTTTTGTCATCGCCATCATTGAGACAATAGACGCTGATTATACAATAGATCCGCGCGCAGAAGAAGAACTAATGAATAATAAAGCACATAACACATGTGAACTCGCACGGAATGACCCAAATGGCTGCTGAATGGGCATGGACGGAATGGTCAGCAGTGGGTCAGTGTGACTATTAGAGCTGATCTAGCCTGACTGAGCGTAGAATCCACCACCACCACACCACCGGACGTGCAGAGTGTGCGCGCGTTAAATTTTTCGTACCCGCGGCAGAAGAATACGGGCAACAGACGGACGCGCAGTGATGCACTGATCGGCACTGAATAGTACCCCTTGAGCGATGGAGAAGACGACGTACAAGAGCTTCAAGGATTTGTCCATCACGAAAAACTTCAAGGCGACATCGCTGGACAGCCTTGCCAACTCCTCCAATCAATCGGGCAGCCTCAGTCCGAGCGATGACAGCCACGACTCCGACTCGGAGACGAAATCGAAGAGTTCCTCCTTCGCGGTGCAGTGCGAAGTGTACGCGGAAAACGGTTCTTTCGCGAGCATCCGCTCCTGGACCAAGTCGGAGTCGGGCGCCTCAGACAATTCCGGCGATTTCGCCAACGAAAAACGCATGGAAACCATCCCCGAGGAGTCGCTAGAGCCGAAAGTCTCCGTCAAGGAAATCCTGGCGCGTTTCGAAAACCTGCGCGGCAAGCGCGACAAACAGAAGCTCGTCGAGATTGATATGAATAACAATCACGAGGAAAAAGAGATTCAGCCGCAACAACAGCCGCAGCAACCACAACAGCCCCAAATCGCCATACCCACCATCGTACTGGATAACTTTAAAACCTGCAGTGAAGAGTTACTCAACAACGCCAATAATGTGATGAGTGTTACTAATAGCAACAATAACATTAACCGTAAAAAAAGCTGTGAAGTTAAGGAGGAGCTCAGGGTGGAGGAGGTGAAGCCGCAAAAGGTGCAGAAGAAGGCGGAGAAAGTCCAGGAGGCGAAAAAGGTAAATTAAAATTTTAAAAAAAAAATCCGGGACGGCATATGTCGCCATCGGACGAACGGTTGTTGCGCCGGGTGATCGACGGTCGAGGATTATGATTGTGAGCAGTTGCAGTTTGTACCGTAATCTTCGATTACCGTGCAATCTTATTCGTGTAACTTATTAATTGCCGGACTCGTTAGTCGAGTCAATTAGCCTAATCATAACATGACTGGGTGTTTGTATTGTACAAGCACCTGGGGGAGGTGCGGTGGCCCGAACGAAGATTTCACGTTATGATTCAATCATCAGCGGCGAAACTACTTTTTATCGCAGCGCTTTAGATTTCTCGGAAAATCGATGTGGGTTATTCGAGCAAGAGGGTATAGTACGTAAATGGAAACGCGTTAATGTAATTACAAAATGAAGATATGATAATAATTTTAAAACGAAATTTTTACTATATTCAGCGTAAAATTTATACATAAATAAATAAATGTATCTATCTCATATTTAGATAAAATGGTTCAATACATAGATTTATTTATTTATTTGCTTTACGAGATCTCGTCAAAAGTATATAAAATAAGTACACTAAATCACTTTATTTGGAGCATAGACCTTTATTATCGATATAAGATTAAATATTTTTGTAGTCTTAATCAGACTCATCATTTTCGTATTTTTAAATTACTTTCTATCGTGAGATGTAAATAAAATTTAAAATGCAAAAACGAATTTCAAGCGTTACACGACCAAAATGGGTTCGTCGCCTATTCCATCATCGAATGTATTTCGATGAAGGGGCAAGCGACGAACCCATTTTAATCATGTAATGCTTGATAATATTCTTTGCATTTTTAGAAGCTTCCCTACAACGTAGTATAGAAACTACCTTCAAAATGATCTATACTATAATCTTTTAAACTTAAATTCATCAATAGAATTTGTAAAAAATATAAATATTTCATTTGGGAATTAAATTTTACGTTTTCATTTAAAATTATTTTAGTAAAAACCTTAAATATGTTCTCTTTACTTAAATATTATCTCAAAATAATGTACTATATTACCACCTTTCATTAAGTTTGCCTTTAAATTGAAATTTCAGGTATAAAAAATTATCCTTCTTCTTCATTTGATATGACTCTAAACAAACTCCTGTATGAGTTTCTTAATTAGTTTTACAATAAAAATTACGTTTATTTTATTATTTAAGGTTGGGATAGTGCACACCCACCCACCCTACATTCAATAAAAAATTCATGACGTTTTTACTTATTTATATTAACTTTAAAAACCATTCAATAAATTATTAATTATGAACAAGTTTCTTAATTAATTTAATTAACAAAAAACGACGTTAATGTTATGAGGATTAGAGGGTGGGATAGTGGCCACCCACCCACCCTACATATACAATAAAATATAAAATTGCAACGCTGGGTTGTAATTTTTTAACATCATCAGTTATATTGATGGGTTAATTTTTGAAAATGGAAAGACTGATAGTGAATAAAATTAATAAGCATATGTAGGGTGGGTGGGTATCCTCTAATCACTCTCCAGCCAGTAAAATATTCGCGAGGGTACTACAAAATATACATTAATCTAAGAACCATTTAATTATTTATTGATTGATTATGTACAAGTTTCTTAATTAATTTTACAATCAAATTCGACGTTTATGTTATCAGGATTGAAGGATGGGATAGTGGCCACCCACCCACCCTACATATACATTTAAATATAAAACTACAACACTGGTTTTTAATAGTGGTCACCCACCCACCCTACATATACATTAAAAAATAAAGTTGCAACTTTGCTTTTCATTTTTTTTTTTTAGTTGAAGCAGTGCTACCAATTGCTAATAGTAAAAATTTATTGTTAACACATTCATCTTCAGGATTTTGTTATTAATTAAAAAAATGTTTGCTTAGAATTTGTTTTAAACACATTTAATTCTGAATTGATGAGATTCCAGAAATTACAAATTTCTATAGTCGATTAAAATTTGTTGAATCATTGCTGCCAATTGCTAATAGTAAAAATTTATTGTTTCAACATTCATCTTCAGGATTTTGTTATCAATAAAAAAAAATATTGCTTAGAATTTGTTTTAAACACATTTATTTCCTGAATTGATGAGATTCCAAAAATTACAAATTTCAATAGTCGATTAAAATTAGTTGAAGCAGTGCTGCCAATTGCTTATAATGAAAATTCATTGTTTAAATATTTATCTTCAATATTTTGTTATTAATTAAAAAAATATTGCTTAGAATTTGTTTTAAACACATTTTTTCCTGAATTGATGAGATTCCAAAAGTTACAAATTTCAATAGTCGAATAAAATTTGTTGAATCAGTGCTGCCAATTGTTAATAGTAAAAATTTATTGTTTAAACATTCATCTTCATGATTTTGTTATTAATAAAAAAATTATTGCTAAGAATTTGTTTTAAACACAGTTTTACCTGAAATGATGAGAATCCTAAAAATTACAAATTTCTATAATCGATTAAAATTTGTTGAATCAGTGCTGCCAATTGCTAATAGTGAAAATTTATTGTTTACACATTCATCTTCAGGATTTTGTTATTAATTATAAAAATGGTTTGCTTAGGATTTGTTTTAAACACATTTAATTCTGAATTGATGAGATTCCAAAAGTTACAAATTTCTATAGTCGATTAAAATTAGTTGAAGCAGTGCTGCCAATTGTTAATAGTAAAAATTTATTGTTTAAACATCCATCTTCAGGATTTTGTTATTAATAAAAAAATTATTGCTAAGAATTTGTTTTAAACACAGTTTTACCTGAAATGATGAGAATCCTAAAAATTACAAATTTCTATAATCGATTAAAATTTGTTGAATCAGTGCTGCCAATTGCTAATAGTGAAAATTTATTGTTTACACATTCATCTTCAGGATTTTGTTATTAATTAAAAAAATGGTTTGCTTAGAATTTGTTTTAAACACATTTAATTCTGAATTGATGAGATTCCAAAAGTTACAAATTTCTATAGTCGATTAAAATTTTTTGAATCAGGGCTGCCAATTGCTAATAGTAAACATTTACTGTTTCAACATTCATCTTCAGGATTTTGTTATCAATAAAAAAAAATATTGCTTAGAATTTGTTTTAAACACATTTTTTTCATGAATTGATGAGATTCCAAAAATTACAAATTTCAATAGTCGATTAAAATTTGTTGAATCAGTGCTGCCAATTGTTAATAGTAAAAATTTATTGTTTAAACATTCATCTTCATGATTTTGTTATTAATAAAAAAAATATTGCTAAGAATTTGTTTTAAACACAGTTTTACCTGAAATGAT
Source organism: Ontholestes murinus (assembly GCA_963969525.1). Classification (NCBI taxonomy): domain Eukaryota; kingdom Metazoa; phylum Arthropoda; class Insecta; order Coleoptera; family Staphylinidae; genus Ontholestes; species Ontholestes murinus. The sequence goes on along the minus strand of OZ018395.1, from coordinate 2,143,694 downwards.
GAGAATCCTAAAAATTACAAATTTCTATAGTCGATTAAAATTTGTTGAATCAGTGCTACTAATTGCTTATAGTGAAAATTCATTGTTTAAATATTTATCTTCAGAATTTTGTTATTAATCAGAAAAAATATTGATTAGAATTTGTTTTAAACACAGTTTTACCTGAAATGATGAGAATCCTAAAAATTACAAATTTCTATAGTCGATTAAAATTTGTTGAATCAGTGCTGCCAATTGTTAATAGTAAAAAATTATTGTTTAAACATTCATCTTCATGATTTTGTTATTAATAAAAAAATTATTGCTAAGAATTTGTTTTAAACACATTTTTTTCCTGAATTGATGAGATTCCAAAAATTACAAATTTCAATAGTCGATTAAAATTAGTTGAAGCAGTGCTGCCAATTGCTTATAGTAAAAATTCATTGTTTAAATATTTATCTTCAGGATTTTGTTATTAATTTAAAAAAATATTGATTAGAATTTGTTTTAAACACAATGAAATGAAATGATGAGAATCCTAAAAATTACAAATTTCTATAGTCGATTAAAATTTGTTGAATCATTGCTGCCAATAGTTAATAGTAAAAATTTATTGTCTAAACATTCATCTTCATGATTTTGTTATTAATAAAAAAATTATTGCTAAGAATTTGTTTTAAACACAGTTTTACCTGAAATGATGAGAATCCTAAAAATTACAAATTTCTATAGTCGATTAAAATTAGTTGAAGCAGTGCTGCCAATTGCTTATAGTGAAAATGTATAGTTTAAATATTTATCTTCAGGATTTTGTTATTAATTAAAAAAATATTGATTAGAATTTGTTTTAAACACATTTAATCCTGAATTGATGAGATTCCAAAAGTTACAAATGTCTATAGTCGATTAAAACTTGTTGAATCAGTGCTGCCAATTGTTAATAGTAAAAAATTATTATTTAAACATTCATCTTCATGATTTTGTTATTAATTTAAAAAATGTTTGCTTAGAATTTGTTTTAAACACATTTAATTCTGAATTGATGAGATTCCAGAAATTACAAATTTCTATAGTCGATTAAAATTTGTTGAAGCAGTGCTGCCAATTGTTAATAGTAAAAATTTATTGTTTAAACATTCATCTTCATGATTTTGTTATCAATAAAAAAAATATTGCTTAGAATTTGTTTTAAACACATTTTTTTCATGAATTGATGAGATTCCAAAAATTACAAATTTCAATAGTCGATTAAAATTTGTAGAATCAGTGCTGCCAATTGTTAATAGTAAAAAATTATTGTTTAAACATTCATCTTCATGATTTTGTTATTAATAAAAAAATATTGCTAAGAATTTGTTTTAAACACAGTTTTACCTGAATTGATGAGATTCCAAAAATTACAAATTTCTATAGTCGATTAAAATTAGTTGAAGCAATGCTGCCAATTGCTTATAGTGAAAATTCATTGTTTAAATATTTATCTTCAGGATTTTGTTATTAATTTAAAAAAATATTGATTAGAATTTGTTTTAAACACATTTAATCCTGAATTGATGAGATTCCAAAAATTACAAATTTCAATAGTCAATTAAAATTAGTTGAAGCAGTGCTGCCAATTGCTTATAATGAAAATTCATTGTTTAAATATTTATCTTCAGGATTTTGTTATTAATTAGAAAAAATATTGATTAGAATTTGTTTTAAACACATTTAATCCTGAATTGATGAGATTCCAAAAGTTACAAATTTCTATAGTCGATTAAAACTTGTTGAATCAGTGCTGCCAATTGTTAATAGTAAAAAATTATTATTTAAACATTCATCTTCATGATTTTGTTATTAATTTAAAAAATGTTTGCTTAGAATTTGTTTTAAACACATTTAATTCTGAATTGATGAGATTCCAGAAATTACAAATTTCTATAGTCGATTAAAATTTGTTGAAGCAGTGCTGCCAATTGTTAATAGTAAAAATTTATTGTTTAAACATTCATCTTCATGATTTTGTTATCAATAAAAAAAATATTGCTTAGAATTTGTTTTAAACACATTTTTTTCATGAATTGATGAGATTCCAAAAATTACAAATTTCAATAGTCGATTAAAATTTGTAGAATCAGTGCTGCCAATTGTTAATAGTAAAAAATTATTGTTTAAACATTCATCTTCATGATTTTGTTATTAATAAAAAAATATTGCTAAGAATTTGTTTTAAACACAGTTTTACCTGAATTGATGAGATTCCAAAAATTACAAATTTCTATAGTCGATTAAAATTAGTTGAAGCAATGCTGCCAATTGCTTATAGTGAAAATTCATTGTTTAAATATTTATCTTCAGGATTTTGTTATTAATTTAAAAAAATATTGATTAGAATTTGTTTTAAACACATTTAATCCTGAATTGATGAGATTCCAAAAATTACAAATTTCAATAGTCAATTAAAATTAGTTGAAGCAGTGCTGCCAATTGCTTATAATGAAAATTCATTGTTTAAATATTTATCTTCAGGATTTTGTTATTAATTTAAAAAAATATTGATTAGAATTTGTTTTAAACACAATGAAATGAAATGATGAGAATCCTAAAAATTACAAATTTCTATAGTCGATTAAAATTTGTTGAATCATTGCTGCCAATAGTTAATAGTAAAAATTTATTGTCTAAACATTCATCTTCATGATTTTGTTATTAATAAAAAAATTATTGCTAAGAATTTGTTTTAAACACAGTTTTACCTGAAATGATGAGAATCCTAAAAATTACAAATTTCTATAGTCGATTAAAATTAGTTGAAGCAGTGCTGCCAATTGCTTATAGTGAAAATGTATAGTTTAAATATTTATCTTCAGGATTTTGTTATTAATTAAAAAAATATTGATTAGAATTTGTTTTAAACACATTTAATCCTGAATTGATGAGATTCCAAAAGTTACAAATGTCTATAGTCGATTAAAACTTGTTGAATCAGTGCTGCCAATTGTTAATAGTAAAAAATTATTATTTAAACATTCATCTTCATGATTTTGTTATTAATTTAAAAAATGTTTGCTTAGAATTTGTTTTAAACACATTTAATTCTGAATTGATGAGATTCCAGAAATTACAAATTTCTATAGTCGATTAAAATTTGTTGAAGCAGTGCTGCCAATTGTTAATAGTAAAAATTTATTGTTTAAACATTCATCTTCATGATTTTGTTATCAATAAAAAAAATATTGCTTAGAATTTGTTTTAAACACATTTTTTTCATGAATTGATGAGATTCCAAAAATTACAAATTTCAATAGTCGATTAAAATTTGTAGAATCAGTGCTGCCAATTGTTAATAGTAAAAAATTATTGTTTAAACATTCATCTTCATGATTTTGTTATTAATAAAAAAATATTGCTAAGAATTTGTTTTAAACACAGTTTTACCTGAATTGATGAGATTCCAAAAATTACAAATTTCTATAGTCGATTAAAATTAGTTGAAGCAATGCTGCCAATTGCTTATAGTGAAAATTCATTGTTTAAATATTTATCTTCAGGATTTTGTTATTAATTTAAAAAAATATTGATTAGAATTTGTTTTAAACACATTTAATCCTGAATTGATGAGATTCCAAAAATTACAAATTTCAATAGTCAATTAAAATTAGTTGAAGCAGTGCTGCCAATTGCTTATAATGAAAATTCATTGTTTAAATATTTATCTTCAGGATTTTGTTATTAATTAGAAAAAATATTGATTAGAATTTGTTTTAAACACATTTAATCCTGAATTGATGAGATTCCAAAAGTTACAAATTTCTATAGTCGATCAAAATTTGTTGAATCAGTGCTGCCAATTGTTAATAGTAAAAAATTATTGTTTAAACATTCATCTTCAGGATTTTGTTATCAATAAAAAAAATTATTGCTTAGAATTTGTTTTAAACACATTTTTTCCTGAATTGATGAGATTCCAAAAGTACAAATTTCTATAGTCGATTAAAATTTGTTGAATCAGTGCTGCCAATTGCTAATAGTAAAAATTTATTGGTTCAACATTCATCTTCAGGATTTTGTTATTAATCAAAAATTTATTGCTTAGAATTTGTTTTAAACACATTTTTTCTTGAATTCAGATTTCTAAAATTACCAATTTCTATAGTTGATTAAAATTAGTTGAAGCAGTGCTGCTAATTGCTAATGGCAAAATTTATTGTTTAAACATTCATCTTCAGGATTTTGTTATCAATAAAAAAAATATTGCTTAGAATTTGTTTTAAACACAGTTTTACCTGAAATGATGAGAATCCTAAAAATTACAAATTTCTATAGTCGATTAAAATTTGTTGAATCAGTGCTGCCAATTGCTTATAGTGAAAATTCATTGTTTAAATATTTATCTTCAGGATTTTGTTATTAATTTAAAAAATTATTGCTTAGAATTTGTTTGGAACAATTTTTTTCCCTGAATTGATGATATTCCAAAAATTACAAACACATTCATTTCAAGTGCAATTTCAAATCGACGCCATCTTGTTTGTAATTAAGAAAACAAAAAATTCTTAAAAAGTATTAAAAATGGATTATAACTAAAGAATCATAGGGAGGTTGAGGTTGTTCTAACGGCAGATAGTCACTTAGGAGCCGATTTTTTTTTAAATATATTCACTTCTCGTAAAGTGCAATTTCAAATCGACGCCATTTTGTTTGTAATGAAGGTAAACAAAAAATTCTTAGAGAATATTAAATAATGTATTATAATTAAAGAATCTACGATAGGTTGAGGTTGTTCTAATGGCGGACAATCATTTGGGAGTCGATTTTTTTTAAATACATTCATTTCTCGTAAAGTGCAATTTCAAATCGACACCATTTTGTTTGTAATGAAGATAAACAAAAAATTCTTAGAGAAAATTAAATAATGTATTATAATTAAAGAATCTTAGATAGGTTGAGGTTGTTCTAATGGCGGACAATCACTTGGGAGTCGATTTTTTTAAATACATTCATTTCTCGTAAAGTGCAATTTCAAATCGACGCCATCTTGTTTGTAATGAAGATAAACAAAAAATTCTTAGAGAATATTAAAGAATGGATTATAGCTAAAAAAATCTTGGAGAGATTGAGGATGTTCTAACGGCAGGTAGTCACTTGGAAGTCGATTTTTTTTTAAATACTTTCATTTCACGTGAAGTGAAATTTCAAATCGACGCCATCTTGTTTGTAATGTAATCAGCAGTAATATTGATATGTTAATTTTTGAAAAACGAAAGACTGACAGTGTTAAAGTTAACATGCATACGTTGGGTGGGTGGGCGGCCTCAAACCTACCATTCAACCAGTAAAATATTCACGAGGGTTCTACCAAATATACATTAACTTAAAAAGATATGAAGTTATTCATTGATTTTCTACAAGTTTCTTAATTAATTTTACAATCAAATTCGACGCTTATGTTATAGGAATTGGAGGGTAGGATAGTGGTCACCCTCCCACCCTACATATATATTAAAATATTAAATCGCAACGCTGGTTTATATATTTTTTTTACATCAGCAGAAATATTGATGTATTAATTTTTGAAAATCGAAAGACTGACAGTGAATAAAGTTAATAAGCATATGTAGGGTAGGTGGGTGGCCTTTAACCTACCCTCCAACCAGTAAAACATACAAGAGGGTTCTACCTAATATACATCAACTTTAAAAACCATTAAATTATTTATTGATTATTTACAAGTTTCTTAATTCATTCTAAAATCAAATTCGACGTTAATGATGTAGGAATTGGAGGGTGGGATAGTGGCCACCCACCCACCCTACATATATATTTAAATATAAAACTACAACACTGTTTTTGGATTATTTTAGCATCAACAGTAATATTGTTCTATTAATTTTTGAAAATCGAAAGACTGACAGTGAATAAAGTTAATATACATATGTAGGGTGGGTGGGTGGCCTCTAACCCACCATCCAGCCAGTAAAACATTCACTAGGGTTGTACCAAATATATGTTAACTCTAAAAAATCATTAAATTATTTATAGTTTATGTACAAGTTTCCTAAATAATTCTACAATCAGATTTGACGTTAATGTTGTAGAAATTGGAGGGTGTGATAGTGGACACCCATCCACCCTACATATACAATAAAATATATAATTGCAACGCCGGTTTTGAAATTTTTTAATATCAGCAGTAATATTGATGTGTTAATATTTGAAACTCGTAAAACCGACACTGGATGAAGTTACCAAGCATATGTAGGGTGGGTGGGTGGCCTCTAACCCACCTTCCAGCCAGTAAAACATTCACGAGGGTTCTACTAAATATACATTCACTTTAAAAATCATTAAATTATTTATTGATTATTTACAAGTTTCTTAATTCATTCTAAAATCAAATTCGACGTTAATGCTGTAGGAATTGGAGGGTGGGATAGTGGCCACCCACCCACCCTACATATATATTTAAATATAAAACTACAACACTGTTTTTGGATTATTTTAACATCAACAGTAATATTGTTCTATTAATTTTTGAAACTCGAAAGACTGACAGTGAATCAAGTTAAAACGCATATGTAGGGTGGGTGGGTGGCCTCTAACCCACCCTCCAGCCAGTAAAACATTCACAAGGGTTTTAAAAAATATACATTAACTTTAATAACCATTAAATTATTCATTGATTATGTACAAGTTTCTTAATAAATAAATACATTCGATGACAGCATAGGCGACGAACCCAACATAAAAAGTGTTATTTAAGATCAAGTTAAGTACATTGAAAGTAATAATATTAATTAATAAATAATTTTGATAGCGTTTAAGAACCTCAAACTCATTGCCAAATATGATTGCGCCGAAATTTTTAATCCAACTAGTGAAGCGTGAACATAAAACCAATTCGAGCGTGTACAGAATGCAGTTTCAAAACAATCTTACAAAAGATTTAAAAAAAACGATTTTCTCTCAACTTAAAATTAAAGCGTGCAAATATTTGAATTATAAAATTATGAACATATGACGAATAACTGTTGATGAAATTATAATTTTTTTTTGTGAATATATGTATAAAATAAAATCTCAAAATTGCTTAATGCACTAATTGAATCAAACGTAAACTTTAGAGCCAATAAATTGGATCAATCAAGCTGGGGAAATTCATTAGAGGATGTCTTTTCAGTTGTTTTTCTTTGTGGTTTCCGGGAAACTCATTACAGGTCGAAAATTATTCGCTCTAATTTACTCATTTTAACCAGGAATGTGAAACTTTACACTACAGTAAAGGTAAATTCACACTCACGCTTAATTAGTAAGTTTTGTTGTTGTTTTTCCGGGATAGTTTCAATTATTAACCGATGGTATTGAAATTTCACATTAATTTTTAACTAATAATAATTATAACGATAGAAACGAAAGTCGAGTGAGAAAATAATAACAATTCCATCGCCTAGTATTGTAAAGGGACGGCATTTTTTTCCCAGCGATCATCCGATAAAATATTTTTTTCCTGACAGGAAGTGCTTTCACCTTTCCCAGATAATTCCTATCTGAATCGGATTGGAATCACAAAGATGACGCGGCATCTGCCCGGCGCGAAATTTCGGAGAAATTTGCAGACGCCACTAATTGAAATTATGACAAATAGACATCCATTTAGGCGTATGAAAGGCGGTGTAATTAAACTGGAAGAAAGTTAGGATGTTTTTTTTTTAATGGAAACATTCTTTCCCCGAATATTTTTTTTATTATAAACTATATTATTTATTCTGTAATTGGACATAGTCTGTGGGGCAATAAATTATAATAATTATTATTGTAACAGTTTCGTTAATTTTAAATGAAATTATGGATTTTTACAGTGATGAATTATGGGAAATGGTAAACGTCGTCATCTGGAGGATTTTACATTGACTCCGATTTACAGTTGGTCAGAAATTCTCAATCGGTTATAGTTAATTGGCGCGAGCTGTTAATTTTTTTTTTTAATATTCTCCGGTCCGTTACATTACGTGCAAGTTAAATGTATTCATCGTTTCCGGTCTTTAAAAATATTACTCATTGTAGCTATAAGTGATATAATTGTAGTAATTTAAAAAAATAATATCAAAATGTATATTATTATTTAATGAGAAAAGTGGGTATCAATCATAAACACTCTTATAGTAGGACAACTAAAACCACTTTTCCCAATTTATTGTTGTGATTAGCTCAAGACTATTTTTAATTAATTATTAATACAAATTATATCTCTATTATTAACAAAATATTGAGTCCCCTTTCTTTGCAATAGGTATTAATAGCAAATTTAGATTTTAATGTTAAACTATTTTATTTATTTAATTAATCATTTGCCCTTCTACATTTTGATGTAGAGCGATGTTAAACTAAATTAATAAAATTTATATCTCTATTATGTTTTAAAATCTGATATTTAATAATATGTGTCACCTTGACATACATATTATTTTATATTCCGTGAGAGAAGAATCAAAATTGATAATTAATGCATACAAACCGTCAATACAATATAATTTTATGCTGTTTTTTCTACTTGGAATGAGTCATTTGTATTGTGTTTATATAAGAGAGAAAGAAACAAATTAATTACAGTTTTCAGATGGAACAAAGGGGGACCGTAAGAATTTATTGTTTAATTATTCTTAGAACCGTTAATATTTTACTGGTGATGATTTCATAATGTTAAATGTTAAATTTTTGCACATAGTATATAAACAAGATTATTAATAAAAGCATTTTTAAAATTAATTATTGTACAATAAATATAGAAAATATATTGTAAATTTAATTCACGAGAGTAATTCACCCAATGGTATTTCAAGCTTCGACTGTAATTGTAATGAGTCGGCGTAAAGGGCATCAGTGAAAGCCTCTCTTGAATGGTTGCGGAGAAAATCACCGTGGCGGCCGCAGAAAACGGGCGAATCCAGTTTTTCCGTCCGGTTGTAGAAAAATCCATTTGCGATTCAAAAATTCCGATCGAGAAATTTACGACGGATTACAATGCACTTACCCAACAACAGGTAAAAGATGCGGTGTGTGGTTAATTAAAATCAACACCAAAGAGCTAATGCGTCGGCTTTCTAATGATTTTGCATAAAATTTTTGAATTCCAGTAGCGATAATTAATTAAATAACGACTAATAATCAATAGGTAAGTACATAGCAGGCATCCATTTTATTTATGGACTTGCTGGTGGCAATTCAATACAAGCTAGATAGTATATTGAACGATTTCCTGAAGGTAATGTTCCTGATAGAAAAACTTTCCAAAGTATTCGTTAACGACTTCATGAAACATGCACATTAAACGAAGGGGAGGATCAGGAAGACTAATTACAGTAAGAGCAGTAGAAGTGGAAGAGAATATGCTGGATATGACAGAGTAAAAAAAATCTTACAGACAATTTGTTGCACCCATATCACAAACAACGCTTTCAAGCACTTTTTCCTACTGATTGTCTACAAGTATAGTTTCTGTAAATGGTTTTTGCACACATTAGTTCAAATTCCTCAACTACTAACGCTAATCGCAAGTTGTTTTCTTACCAATGTAAAAAAGGTTAGTTTAGTTAGAATTAGTTTATATGTAAGTTGCAATACTTTTGTGAAGCAATAAATAAATTTAAAAAAAAACTACTGACGCTGATTTTTACCGATGAAGCGAATTTTTCAAGAAATACAAAACGGAATTTTCATAATAACCATTTGTGAAAAAAATCCACGTGTGATACTTAAAGATCATTTTCAACATCAGTTCTCGTTAAACGTTTGGTTGGTTTGTAATTGTGTATGACTGGCAAAATGGACCTGGAAGACTTACTGGCATTACGATAGTTAAGAGTACAATATAATTTTATAGTTGATACCAGATATGTAATTTTGGTGAAAGAAAACACTTGTTATATTCCATATTGGAACCAAAATTAAATATAATTTTAGACCATATTATTATATTGTTCTTAATTATAGCTATAGTTTTTTACAATATTTTCATTTTATAATTAGTAAATCATTCAATAGAAAGAGATTATAAATTACAATCTGCCACGATGAATAAGCTCAAATAATCGACGCTAATTGAAAACTTATTTTAACATTATTATTCATCGCGTACACCATATGACCGGCCATTAAACGTCCGCTAATAATAAAACGCCGGTTCCACACAATAAGCCGACTTTCTATTAATTAAATGTATCAACTGGAGCCTCACCGCACGAACATGTGCAAAAATGTGAAGAACATTGCGAATGTGACGGTGATGATGCTACGAAACTTTATATAATCAATCACCTTTCTCGCAAACTTTCAATGATTTCGTATCATCACCGATTTGTTTAATTCGAACGCAAACAACAAAGCGCATTCACGTCGGTTAACGATTATTAAATGGATGCATTTGTGTTAATCGGTTAAAAAAAACAGTTATGGATTATATGGCGATGAGGAGATTGCCCTAATGAGTTATAATTAGAGCAGAATGGTATTAAAATTAAAGATTTATAAATTGGAGTAATAGCTGCAGATATTTTACATAATATTATCTATGGGTACATTACCCTACTTTATTAAAACTATAAAAATATGCCTGCATCAATTTGTAATACCAAAACTGAAGTTACAAAACGTAACTGCTTGAAACAACTTCGTCGCATAAATAGTGAACTGTGCTTCAATAACTTCGCAAACTTCTGCACCACTTAAGATTGCGGAATCTTGGTTGAGAGGTGACCCATACCAAATTTCCCGGCTGATAAGTTTCTGCAGTTTCCCTCTTCTTCTCTGCTTGAATCTACCGTTGATCCTCGGATTTCATTGTCTGTTAAAATATGTTGACCACTTTCTTAGTTTGATCTTTCGTTAGGTTTCTCCCATTGCAACAAAGCTGCGCCAAGAACGTATGCGCTAGCGTCAGTCTTTAATACAAATGGAGCAGTTTAATCGGCTGGCTGCAATATTAGGGTTTGCATCAACATTTCAAAAGCTTCCTGATGCATTGTTTTTCAGTTTCAGGTAACAATTTTTCTTGTCAACTCCAGTATTTGAAAATTCATCCGAAATGAAGCTACAGGCCTGCACAAACCCTTGGAGTTATTTGATAGTTTTCAGAGTTTTGTCTCAATTGGGTTGCAGTCCATCTGGGCCGATGATGTGGTCAAGTAATTTGACAATCGGGAAACTAAATGTAAAATTTTTCAGATTAATTCCTAGCTGGCACTTTTTTCGGTTTCTGAAGAGCTTTTTCAGATATTGGAAATCTACTAAGTACAATCCACTCAAGCGGAAGAGATTTAGATATTAAAAATTTCAATAAGATATGAATAAATTGTCATTATTCTACACTTGGAGAACTTTAACATTATCGAAAGCTTTTCTTAGTAAAAGCTTCCTGAAATAATGTTTAAATAAAAAATTGTTAATGCAATAAACTTTATGTCTATATTTGAAGATGTTTTTCTGGTTGAAGGGTGGGATAGAGGCCACCCACCCACCCTACATATGCACTTTCATTTACACTACAAATAGTGAATTATTTGTCAAAAAATTTAAAATTAAAATTTATACTGATTATTTTTATTAATACAAAAAAGTATTTTTTAAATGAAAATGTAAATGTCTATGTAGAGTGGGTGGGTGGCCTCTAATCCACCTTCAAATCAGTATCACATTAAATAGAGTTTAATTAAATTATTTCTAAATACTTTTCTTTTAATGCAATATTTTTTTAAATAAAATTTCATCAGTGTTAAAATAATTAAATTATTTAAATAATAAATTCTCAATTATATCAATTTATGTGCATTTTTTGAAGATGTTTTAATAGTTGGAGGGTGGAATAAAGGACAACCGGTCACCCTACATATGTAAATTTATCTAAACTACAAATTGTGTATAATTTTCAATCAAAATAAAATTAAAATCTTTACTAATAATTTAAATGGAAATACAAAAACAGTGTAATGCTAAAATTATAAATGTATATGTAGGGGGGTGGGTGGCCTCTATCCCACCCTCCAATCAGTAAAACATAAAACAGTGTTTAATCAAATTATTTATAAATACTTCAACGAAATAAATGGTTTATTTTCCTACACATTCTCCTTTTTTTCAAACTGTTTATTAAACATCAAAAATTAAATACTAAACTATATTAAAATTATTAGTACGATATGAATAGATTTGCATTTGCATCTTCGAGAACTTCAACATTAACGAAAGCTTTTTTTAGTAGAAATTTCCTGAAATAATAAATGTTTAAATAGAAAATTGTTAATGCAATAAACTTTACGTACAAATTTTGAAGATGTTTTACTGCTTGGAGGGTAGGATAGAGGCCACCCACCCACCCTACATATGGAAATGTATTTAAACTGGAAATGGTGTATAATTTTCAAGAAAAAAAAATCAAAATTTTTAATGATGATTTTAAAAACATCATAAAACAGTGGATTAATAAAGTTTAAATGTATATGTAGGGTGGGTGGGTGGCCTCTATCACACCCTCCAATCAGTAAAACATTAAACAGTGTTTAATTATATTATTTGTAAGCGCTTCAACAAAATAAATGGATTATTTCTTATGATTATGTTCCATTTTATTTTCTTATATTTATTTAACAAAAAATTTCGTCTTTTTCAAACAAATTATTGAAATTTAAAAACTAAATATTTAACTGTATCAAAAAAATTATTTATTTTTATTATTTATTTTCATATAAGTTTCCTGAAATATTGTTTGAATGAGAAATCATTAATGCAATAAAATTTATGACCATTTTTGAGGATGTTTTACTGGTTGGAGGGTGGGATAGACAACACGAAAAACTCTTAATGTTTACATAAATAATTTTCAATCGTTTAAAACAAATAGTAAAACAATTACCACCAACATGAAATTTTCAAAATTTATTAAAAATAGATTCAACTTTATAATCAAATCAAAATTTCAAACAAATCTTTTTTAAATTCCGAAATATTTACTTAAAAACACGAACAACTTTTAAAATTTTACAGATTTATTTTAAATCGTTTGAAAAAAAAATTGTAAAACAAATGCCGTCGAAGTAAAATTTTTATAGTTGATTAAAGATAGATTTAGTTTTATAGTCCTTTAAAAATTTTCAACCACCCTTGCATAAATTTCACAATATTTACTCAAAAACACGAACAAGTCTTACGCTTTTAATAATCAAATTTTAATCATCTGTAAAAATAGTAAAACAATTGCCACCGGCGTAAAAATTATTATACTTATTTAAAATAGGTTCAGTTTTATTTAAATCTGTTAAAATTTAAAACCACCCTTGCTTAGATTTCGAAATATTTATTCGAAACCCAAAAGAAATCATTAATTTTTAATCGCTTGAAAAACATAGTAAAACAATTGCCACCAGTATGAAATATTTAAAACTTATTAAAAATATAATTTGTTTTAATATTCAATTAAAATTTAAAACCACTCTTGCACGAATTACAAAATATTTACTCAAATTCATGAACAACTTTTAAGATTTTAGTAATCAAATTTTAATCGCTTGAAAAAATAGTAAAACAATTGCCACTGGTATATTTTTTTTATAATTTGTTAAATATGGATTTAGTTTTATAATCTAAAAATTATTTTAAACCAACCTATCACAAATACCACCCACACACCCTACATATGCATATTTATTAAACTACAAATAGTGTTGAAGACCCAAGGAAAATAAAAACAAAATCGTAATGATGATTCAAACAATACAATCACATTGTAATGGTGGAAGTTAAAATGTATATGTAGGGTGGGTGGGTGGCCTCTATCCCACCCTATAATCAGTAAAACATAAAACAGTGTTTAATTAAATTATTTGTAACTGCTTCAACAAAATAAATCGATTATTTCTTATGATTATGTTCCATTTTATTTTCCTATATTTATTTAACAAAAAACTTAGACTTTTTCAAACAAATTATTGAAATTTGAAAACTAAATATTTAACTGTATCAAAAAAGGCAACAATATATAGATGGATGGTCACCATTCTGCCTTTTGAGTTTATTTACTTTAATTGAAATTTCTTTTCATAGAAGTTTCCTGAAATATTGTTTGAGTGAGGAATAATTGATGCAATAAAATTTTATGTCTATATTTTGAGAATGTTTTACTGGTTGGAGAGTGAGATAGAGGCCACCCACCCACCCTACATATGCACATTTATTTAATCTACAAATAGTGTTTAAGTTTCAAGGAAAATAAACACAAAATCGTAACGATGATTCAAAAAATACAGAACAGAGTGTTGATGGAAGTTAAAATATATATGTAGGGTGGGCAGGTGGCCTCTATCCCACCCTATAATCAGTAAAACATAAAACAGTGTTTAATTAAATGTAAGTGCTTCAACAAAACAAATGGATAATTTCTCATTATTATATTCTCATTTATTTTCATCTATTTATATCAAAAAAAAACAGCAATGTGTAAATGGGTGGTCACTATTCCACCCTGTAAGTTTTTAAACTTTAATTAAAACCTACCTTATAGAAGTTTCCTGAAAATTATCTGAATGAAAAATTATTGATACAATAAAATTTACTATCATCATTTGAGGATGTTTTATTGATTGAAGGGTGTGATAGAGGCCACCCGCCCGCCCTACATATGCATATTAATTGAACTACAAATAGTGTATAAATTTCAAGGAAAATATAAACAAAATTGTAATGATGATTTAAAAAATGCAATATTTTCTTCGTAGAAGTTTCCTGATAATTGTTTGAATGAAAAATGATTGATACAATAAAATTTATTACCATCATTTGAGGATATTTTATTGATTGGAGGGTGGGATAGAGGCCACCCACCCACCCTACATATGCATAATTATTAAACTACAAATAGTGTTTAAGTTCCAAGGAAAATTACAACAAAATCGTGATGATCATTCAAAAAATACAATAACAGTGTGTTGATGGAAGTTAAATTGTATATGTAGGGTGGGTGGGTGGCCTCTATCCCACCCTCCAAACAGTAAAACATAAAACAGTGTTTGAATAAATCACCAATATTTTAGTTTCTTTATCTTTATTTTAAGATTTTCTTCGTAAAAGTTTCCTGAAATATTATTTGAATGGGGAATTATGGATGGAATAAAATGTATGACCATTTTTGAAGATGTTTTACTGCTTACGGGGTGGGATAGAGGCCACCCATCCACCATACATATGCACATTTATTTAAACTACAAATAGTGTTGCAGTTCTAAGAAAAAATTAAACCAAATTGTAATGATGATTTAAAAAAATACAATAACTGTGTATTATGAAAGTTTCAAAGTATACGTAGGGTGGGTGGGTGGCCACTATCCCGCCCTCCAATCAGTAAAACATCAAGCAGTATTTAATTAAAATATTCCTATAAACTTAAACAAAATAAATGGATAATTTCTCATGATTATATTCTCATTTATTTTGATAAATTATAAAACGAAACTTCAGCTTTTTCAAACGAATTATTTAAATTTAATAACAAAATATTTAACTGTATCAAGGAAGTCAGCAATATATGGATGGGTAGGTTCTATTCCACCCCTTGAGTTTATTAATTTTAATTGAAGATTTTCTTCGTAGAAGCTTCCTGAAATAATGTTTGAATGGGAAATTATTGATGCAATAAAATTTTATGTTCATATGTTTTACTGGTTGGAGGGTGGGATAGAGGCCAACAAAACAAATGGATAATTTTTCATTATTATATTCTCATTTATTTTCATCTGTTGATAACCAAAAAAACAGCAATGTGTGGATGGGTGGTCACTATTCCACCCTTTATGCTTTTAAACCTTAATTGAAACTTTCCTCCTAGAAGTTTCTTGAAAATTGTTTGAATGAGAAATTGTTGATACAATAAAATTTATGACCATTTTTTGAGGATGTTTTATTGATTGGAAGATGGGATAGAGGCCACCCACCCACCCTACATATGCAAATTTATTTAAACTACAAATGGTGTTTAATACCCAAGGAAAATAAAAACAAAATTGTAACGATGATTCAAAAAATACAATAACAGTTTGTTGATGGAAGTGTCAAAATATATGTAGGGTGGGTGGGTGGCCTCTATCCCACCTTCTAATCAGCAAAACATAAAACAGTGTTTAGTGAAATCACCAAAACTTCAGTTTCTTTATCTTTAATTCAAGATTTTCATCGTAAAAGTTTCCTGAAATATTTTTTGAATGAGGAATAATTGATGCAATAAAATTTTATGTCCATATTTTGAGGATGTTTTACTGGTTGGAGGGTGGGATAGAGGCCACCCACCCACCCAACATATACACATTTATTTAAACTACAAATAGTGTTTAAGTTCCAAGGAAAATATAAACCAAATTGTAATGATGATTTAAAAAATGTAATAACTTTGTATTGAAAGAAGTTTCAAAATATATGTAGGGTGGGTGGGTGGCCACTATCCCACCCTCCAATCAGTAAAACATCAAGCAGTATTTAATTAAATCATTCATAAATACTTCATCAAAATAAATGGATAATTTCTCATTATTATATTTTCATTTATTTTAATCTATTTATAAAAAAAACTTCAGTTTACTTCAGACGATTTATTGAAATCTAAAAATTAAATATCTAACTGTATTGAAAAAACAAAAACAAAACAGCAATGCGTGGATGGGTGATCACTATTCCACCCTTTAAGTTTATTAACTTTAATTGAAGATTTTCTTCGTAAAAGTTTCCTGAAAAATTGTTTGAATGAGAAATTATTGGTACAATAAAATTTATGACCATCTTTTGAGGATTTATTATTGATTGGAGGGTGGGATAGAGGCCACCCACCTACCCTACATATGCATATCTATTAAACTACAAATAGTGTTTAAGTTTCAAGGAAAATATAAAGAAAATTGTAATGATGATTTAAAAAATAGAATAACTGTGTATTGGTGAATGTTTCAAAATATATGTAGGGTGGGTGGGTGGCCTCTATTCCACCCTTCAATCAGTAAAACATAAAACAGTGTTTAATTAAATTACCAAAACTTTAGTTTCTTTATCCTTAATTGAAGATTTTCTTCGTAAAAGTTTCCTGAAATATTTTTTGAATGAGGAATTATTGATGCAATGAAATTTTATGTCCATATTTTGAGGATGTTTTACTGGTTGGAGGGTGGGATAGAGGCCACCCACCCACCCTACATATGCGTATTTATTTAAACTACAAATAGTGTTGAAGTTCCAAGGAAAATAACAACAAAATCGTAATGATGATTCAAAAATACAATAACAGAGTGTTTATGAAAGTTAAAATGTATATGTAGGGTGGGTGGGTGGCCTCTATCACACCCTTCAATCAGTAAAACATCAAGCAGCATTTAATTAAATTAGTTCTATATACTTCAACAAAATAAATGGATAATTTCTCATTATTATATTCCCATTTATTTTGTTCTATTTATAAAAAAACTTCAGATTCTTTGAAATGATTTATGAAATTTAAAAATTAAATATCTAACTGTATGGCAAGAAACAAATAAAAAACAGCAATGTGTAGATGGGTGGACACTATTCCTCCCTTTAAGTTTATTAACTTCAATTGAAGATTTTCTTCGTAAAAGTTTCTTGAAATATTGTTTGAATGAGAAATTATTATTGCAATAAAATTTTCATCTATTTATAACAAAAAAATAGCAATGTTTGGATGGGTGGTCACTATTTCACCCTTTAAACTTTAATTGAAGCTTTCCTCGTTGAAGTTTCCTGAAAATTGTTTGAATGAAAAATTATTGATACAATAAAACTATTACCATCTTTGAGGATGTTTTATTAATTGGAGGGTGTGATAGAGGCCACCCACCCACCCTACATATGCACATTTATTTAAACTAAAAATAGTGTTTAAGTACCAAAGAAAATACAAACAAAATTTTAATGATGATTTTAAAAATTACAATAACTGTGTACTGTTGAAAGTTTCAAAGAATATGTAGGGTGGGTGGGTGGCCACTATCCCACCGTCCAACCAGTAAAACATCAAGCAGTATTTAATTAAATTATTCGTAAATACTTCATCAAAATAAATGAATAATTTCTCATTATATATTTTCATTTATTTTAGTGTATTTATTAAAAAAAAAACTTCAGTTTATTTCAGACAATTTATTGAGACCTAAAAATTAAATATGTAACTGTATTGAAAAAACAAAAACAAAACAGAAATGCGTGGATGGGTGGTCACTATTCCACCCTTTAAGTTTATTAACTTTAATTGAAGATTTTCCTCGTAGAAGTTTCCTGAAAAATTGTTTGAATGAGAAATTATTGACCATCTTTTGAGGATTTATTATTGATTGGAGGGTGGGATAGAGGCCACCCACCCACCCTACATATGCATATTTATTAAACTACAAATAGTGTTTAAGTTCCAAGGAAAATTACAACAAAATCGTAATGATGATTCAAAAAATACAATAACAGTTTGTTGATGGAAGTTTCAAAATATATGTAGGGTGGGTGGTTAGCCACTATCCCACCTTCTAATCAGTAAAACATAAAACAGTGTTTAATTAAATTACCAAAACTTCAGGTTTTTTATCTCTAATTAAAGATTTTCATCGTAAAAGTTTCCTGAAATATTTTTTGAATGACGAATTATTGATGCAATAATTATGTTTTACTGGTTGGAGAGTGGGATAGAGGCCACCCACCCACCCTACATATGCATATTTATTTAAACTACAAATTGTGTTGAAATTCCAAGAAAAATATAAACAAATTTGTAATGATGATTTAAAAAAATACAATAACTGTGTATTGGTAAAAGTTTAAAAATATATGTAGGGTGGGTGGGTGGCCTCTATCCCACTCTTCAATCAGTAAAACATAAAACAGTGTTTAATTAAATCACCAATATTTCAGTTTCTTTATCTTTATTTAAAGGTTTTCATCGTAAAAGTTTCCTGAAATATTTTTTCAATGAGGAATTATTGATGCAATAAAATTTTATGTCCATACTTTGAGGATGTTTTACTGGTTGGAGGGTAGGATAGAGGCCACCCACCCACCCTACATATGCACATATTTAAACTACAAATAGTGTTGAAGTTCCAAGGAAAATAAAAACAAAATCGTAATGATGATTCAAAATATACAATAACAGAGTGTTGGCGGAAGTTATAGTGTATATGTAGGGTGGGTGGGTGGCCTCTATCCCACCCTCCAATCAGGAAAACATCAAGCAGTATTTAATTAAATTATTCATATATACTTCAAAAAAATAAATGCATAATTTCTCATGATTATATTCTCATTTATTTTGATAAATTATAAAACGAAACTTCAGCTTTTTTAAACGAATTATTTAAATTTAAAAACTAAATAATTAACTGCATTAAGAAAGCCAGCATTGTATGGATGTGTAATCAAAATTCCATCCTTTGTGTTTATTAACTTTAAATGAAGCCACCCCATAACACTATGCACCTTTGAGATTGGCTAAACATGTCGTGGAAACTTTTCAAGAATATTTCTTTTCGAGTTCAAAAGCCTCGTCACGTATAGTTGAGGAATGTAATAAGTCAGGAATATCATCAAATCTTCATTTCTTTTTAATGCTGCAAGGTAAATAGAAATTTTGAACCGTTACATAAAAAGTCTACGCAGAGTACGAACACAGTATGCACAACAACAACAAGGTTCATGTTTTTTTTTGATCACGACAATTCTCGCCCTCACACAGAAAAAATGAGGGGTGGTGCAAATTGAACATCTACCATACTCACCAGATCTCAATTCTCCAGACTTTTTTCTATTCACACGACTCTAACTCGCTTTAAAAGAAAAGAAATATACAATATATAATCATATATATTATTAAATTAATTATATGTTTAATTGTTAATGTAAGAAGCTTCTACTTCGTAATACATGTTTTATTAATTATATGTTTAATTGTTTTCATCAAATTAATTAAGCCTACACCGAAATCTAAAAGACATATATTGATAATAATAATAATAATAAAGAGGTAATTAAAGTAATTAATGAAAACTTATGCTTTCGTTTCTTATATTGCGTCAGTAATAAAAATACAATATTAAAATACAATCGGTGTCAACTAATAAGATCAAGCAATAAAAATACAATTCAGAATAATGTGAAAATGTAGTAAGGTAAAGTAGATCATTGTTAATTTTATGTTCATCTTCAACTAGCAGCTGTTTATCTGAAAGTGCAGCTCCTGGGGATTGTTTAAATTATTTTCGGATGCACTAAACTCTATAGTTGAAATTTTATCACTTCTTTATCTTAATTAATTAAAACAGTGTATTGGTGATAAGTTTGAATGTTGCTGGTTTCTGCTCATTATTTAAACATGATTTAAAAATGTTTCATAAGATCATCGCAGCTGCATAAACTTAGCCCAGCTTCATTCATCCAAAATGTTTGTACGTTTTCTATAATATTTATGTATATTCATATGTAGTTTTTGGAAAGTAAGCTAAAGACTAATAAACATAATAAACATTAAGTAAGAATTTGATTTGATTTTTTAATTTATAGAATAAAAAGTAGCGAATTTTTACAATTAACATACAGAAATAATTATCGTAATTGTATTATCATTACTGAGATTTTTGATTTATAATTATTTTTTTGTATTTTAGATGCAACAGTCAAAATCACCAGTCCAAAACCGCGTACCCCCAGTTGAAAGGATCGAAGCTACGAACACGTCTCCTCATCAAGAGATGACGAGGTCACCACCTAGAGGAACAGGGGCGACTTCACCGAGCAGCCCCACACCACCTACAGGAAAATATTCACTCATGCAATTCGCCCTGCAGAACTTCAGACAAGGCACAGAGTAAGTAATTTTATCCTCTATAAATATTCCACAAAAAATGGTACCCATTTGAAAAAAAAATATTAAAAAAAAACATCTATCAATCATCAACATTAAAAGAAACCGATTGTGCAATTAAAGCCTAAGCAATCATTTTCTAACGCTCTAAATGATTGCGGGCGGGTATTGTCCGTCCGTCCGTCCGTTCGTGTGTTTTCTTCAATAAATTCCACGCGAGTGTCCAACCGCGCGTGAAAAATCGCCATTGTAGAAAATTAGAAAGCATAGATAGGCGAACACGTAAAGAAAAAAAAATGTATCACCATAGGTCTCAACAGTTTTGCATAAGTGACGCGACAGACGACAACGACGTCCATAAATTTTAATCCAAGTGTAAACATATAAAAAAAATTTTAAAAAAATCGCGAGTGTTATAATTAATAGTTATCAATACATCATATTAATTACAGTAATTCAAATATTATATTATAATATTTATTGATTATTAAACTTTTAATTCTCTTCTATCAAATCGTTTGAAAAATTAAAAATTTAAGTTAACACTTCGTTTTACCATTATATTTTTAAACTGTGACTATAGTTTCGATCATACACTAATCATTTTCAAAGTACCTAAAATTTCAACAAATGCTGTTTATACACTCTTGTTAAAATTTTAGGTGTTTTATGTTTGAAAATAATCAATGTATAATCGAAACTATACTCACAGTTTAAAAATATAGTGGTAAAAAATAATACTATAATATATTGCTTATTTTTAAAGTGAATTTTAATTTGAGTTAATTAAATTATATTTAATATAAACCTATCATCATCATCATTATTACATCGATAATTAGGTGTAGAAATTTAATAACAATCACTTTAATCCGTATAAACAATCACGTTTCACAAGGAAACCTGTAATCATTGTTAATCCCTGTTTATACAAACAAACGAAAAAAATCTTTAGTCACAAAAAGTGTTCCCATCCACGGTTAAATATGCATTTCCCTAATGGTATAATAAGGAAGTTCACTTACAACGAGGCCTGATTGATTTCTCGTGTTACTTCTTAAGTACGTTTCTCGTGACCTCGTGGACTTTCAAATTATGTTATTGTAAATGTTAGTCATATGTAATTGTTTATTTAAACTCTGGGAGTGTAAGTGTTAAATTTTTAAATTATTTAAATAAAACACTTTCTTTGTTGATAACACAATATATTTTTATCAGTGAATCGAGTTGAATTAAATTAGATCGATTACGATATGACGAGTTACAATCGTGTAGAAATGTGTGGATTTAGTGGAATACTTAGAAACGACGCAGAAGGAGAACGTGAAATGTAAGTGTAACATTTATAACATTTCTATAATTATTCACGTGAACTTTATCTAAACTTTGATTACGATTGTAAATTTATAGAGTGAATAAGTGTTTTCCAATCTGTACTCTAATAATTCGTTAAACTGCTGAATAATAATTTAATAGTAACTCTCATAGTTTATTTCTGTAATTACATTTTTTTATTAGAAACTCTCGGGTATGTTTAACTGATTGGAGGGTAGGATAGAGGCCACCCACCCACCCCACATATTGTTGAGAAAACATAAAGTAGAACTCTGCTGATGTTTTTTTTTTTATTTACAATGACGTCAATAAAAACAAAAGATAACTTAAAATACAAAAACATGTATAATGTCTATATTAAGCTCGTTGTCGTTTATTATTTGATATTTGTCATTTCTCTCCCGTATTACGCATTTCTAACATTTATCTCTTGTCACTTCTCATTTCCCATTTATCATTAGACATTTATCATATTTGTCATTTTCTAATTGTCATTCATCATTTTCTATTGGGCGTTTATCATTTGAACTGTGTCATTTGCCATTGTCATATAGCAGATTTTATTTGTCATATTACATTTGTCATTTCTAATGTCATTGATCATGTCAATTTTTTGTCATCTGTCATTTATCATGTGTCACCTGTCATTTCTTATTTGTCATTTGTTATTCGTCATTTATCATCGGTCATTTCTTATTTGTCACTTCGTACTTGTAACTTGTCACTTGTTATTTGCAATTTGTCATTTTCATTTTTTATATATCATCAATTATCATTTGTAATTTGTAATTTTCATTATCATTTAGCACTTATCACTTTTCATTTGCAACTTTCATTTGTTATTTAACTTTCTGCCATATCTCATTTGCCATCTTCCATATTTTTATCTCTGTTTCTGCAGTCAGTCGTCTATTATCTAATATTTTCTCATTTGTCGTTTGACATTTAATTTCTTATTTTCTGATTTATCAATTGTCATTTATTACATGTAACTTGGTACTTGTCATGTGTCACTTTTAATTTTGTTTCATATTAGTAATGATCATTTTCACTAATAATTTACTATTTGTAATTTTCATTCCTCATTTATGATCTGCCCTCTATCATTTATAATTTGTCATTATCACTGTGTACTTGTAACTTTCTTATTTTCATTGAACATTTGTCACTTGTTAATCGTCAGTTGTTATATGATATTTGTCATCATTTATCAATTGCCAATAACACATGTCGCTTGTCATATCTCGATTTATTTTTTTCTAATTTTCGTTGGTGATCGTTATTAATAATTTGTTATTAATAATTTGCTATTTGTTGTTTATTATGCGCCATTTGTCGTGTATCTTTTATCATCATGACAAATGATAGTCAATTATCACCTGTCATTTGTAACTTGTCATGTGTCATTTTTTCATGTTTAAGATATTCATATTGATCGTTTATCATTTGTCATTTATTGCCTGCCACTTGTCCCTTCTCATTTTCAATTATTAATATTTCCATTTGTTAATCGTTATTTGTAATGTTTTATTTGCCGTTATTATTTAACATTTGTCAATTATTTCACGTTAATTGCTACACGTTTTGTGTCACTTGACATTTTTTCATATTTATTTCATATTGATTGATAATTTCCTATTTGTCATTTATTATTCATCATATATTATTTGTCATGTATCACTTGTAACTTTTACTTGTCATTTGTAATTTCTTATTTATCATTTAACTTTTGTTATTTATCTCCTGTCATTTTGCATTATCATTGATTGATTTAGCATATATTTATCATTTATCATTTGTCATTTATTGCCTGTCACTTACTAGTTGTTACTTATCATTTGTCATTTTAATTTTTTCATATTTTTGATTTGTTTATTGACGGTAAATACCATAGTACATTTTCATTTGTTATTTGTTAATCATCATTTGTCTTTTTTATGTGCCGTTTGTTATTTATAATTTATCATTTATGACCTGTAACTTGTTATATGGCACTTGTTACTTGACAGTTTTATATGTCATTTGTCATTTGTTATTTTTCATTTGACATTTGGTTTTTGCCATTTGTCATTTATCATCTGTCATTTCTTATTTTACTTCTGTCATTTTCCCTTTATAATTGAACATTAATCATTAGTCATTTATTATCTGCCATTTGGGAATTTGTATTTGTCATTTAAATAAATAAATTTGTCTTTTGTCATTTGTCATTTTCGATTTTTCTCATGTTTGCTATTTGTTATTTGTCATTTCTCATTTATGTTTCATCACCTGTCATTTATCCCTAGCGATTCGGTACTTGTAGCTTGTCATTTATCATTTTTTCATAATATCATTTGTCATTTGTCAATTTCTTCGTCGTGTAAATTTTACCAATTGTCATTTATCGCTGGATACTTGAAATTTAACATTTTTTCATATTCTCATTTGTCATTTGTCAATCTTGATTTGTCATTTATTATTTGTTGTTTATGATTTATAATTTGTCATTTATCACCTGTCATTTGGTACTTGTCATTTGTCATTTCTTCATATTCATTGCTCATTTGTCATTAATAATTTCCTATTTGTCATTTATTATTCGTCATTTATCATGTGTCACTTGTTACTTGAAACTTGTCATTTTTATTGTTTCGTATTTGTATTTTCATCAATTGACATTTATCACTAGTCACTTGGTACTTGTAACTTTTCATTTCTCATTTTTATTTTCCATATATTTTTATTGATCGTTTGTCGTTAATAATTTTCTCTTTGTCATTTATCAGTCGACATTTTTCTTTTATCACTTCTCACTTGGTTCTTGTAATTTATCGTTTCATTTTTTTATATGCATTGGTCATTTATTTGTCATTTGTTATTTGTCATCTATCACTTGTCAATTGTCATTTGTCATTTTATTTTTTAATATTTTCATTGGTCATTATTAATTTGCTATTTGTCATTTTTCATTCATCATTTGTCATTTGAATATTATCATCTATCGATTGTCATTTATCACTTGTCACTTGGTACTTGTAACTTGTCATTTGTAATTTTAGCTTAAACATATATTAATTGGTCATTTATCTTTTACCATCTGTGATTTGCCATTTATCACTTGTTACTTGGTACTTGTCATTCGTCATTTGTTTCTCATTATTTTATATATTTATTTTAATTTTGTTTGGCATATAAAATTAACAGATGACAAATGATAAATGAAAATGACATATGAGAAATGAAACCGACAAATTCATTATAAATTTCAAATGACAAGTATTGAGTAGCAAGTGACAAGTGACAAATTATAAACGGACAACAATATGTGACAAATTATTAATGGAAAATGACCACTAAAAAATAAAAGAATGAAAATGGCAATTACAAGTGACAAGTAGCAAGTGTCAAGTGATAAATGAGTTATGAAAGACAACTGTCAACGACAAATTACAAATGATAAACGATGAATAACAAATGATAAATGAAAATATAAAAAAATAAAATGATAAATAACAAGTTACAAGTATAAAGTAACAGGTGGTAAATGACACATTATACGGAATTCAAAATGAAACTGACAAATGACAAGTAACAGGTGACAAATGACATATTAAAAGACAAATAACAACGATAAATAACAAATGACAAATGACAATTCACAAATCGCAAATAAAAAATAATAAATGACAGCTGGCAATTGATAAATGACAAATGATACATGAAAATATGAAAAAATAAAAATAATAAATCATAAACGACAAATAAATATATGATAAAATAAAAATTACCATTGACAAGTGAGAAGTGACAGGTGAAAAATGACAAATGCTTAACGACAAATAATCGTCATATTTTTATATTTTCATTGCTCATTGGCCATTAATAATTTGTTACTTTTTGATCATTTGTCTTTTATCATTTATCATTCGTTATTTATTACTTTTTCACTTGATACTAGTAAATTTTCATTTTTCAAATTCATTGGTCTCTTGTTATTTGTTAATCATTATTTGTCATTTTTCATTTATCACCTGTCACTTGTTACTTGTCACTTGTTATTTTCATTTCTTTTTTCATATTTTCATTAGTTGTCTGTCATTCATAATTTACTATCGATCATTTGTCATTTGTTTTTTATCATCTATCCATTGTCATTTATCACTTGCCATTTGCTTTTTGTAATCTGTCATTTGTGATTTAAAGTTTTACCTAATTTTACTGGTCATGTATCGTTTGGTAATCGTCATTTGTCATTTGTTATTTATAGTTTATCATTTATCATTTGTCATTTATCATCTGTCACTAGATACTTGTCATTTTGACATTTACCATTTACGTTTTTATTGGTCACTTGTTCTTAAGAATTTACTATTTGTCATTTATAATTGGTTATTTGTCATTTGTCTTTTCACAACTATCATTTGTCATTTATCACATTTTACTTGGTATTTGAAATTTGTGATTTGTAATTTTTATTTTATCGTATTTTCATTTGTCATTTATGATTTAACATTTTCATTTATCAATTGTCATTTATCATTTTTTTTCGTTCTTCATTAGTTATTTGTCGTTGACATTTGTTTTATAACATATGTCATTTGTCACTTGTATGTTGTCATTTGTCGTTTTCATTTTCTTTCATATTTTCATTGGTTATCTGTCAGTAATAATTTGCTATTAGTCATTTTATCATTCGTCATACTTTCATTTATCATTTATGATTTATCATTAGTCATTTTTTATTTGTCGTTTGTCATTTGTAATTTGTGAATCGTCATTTATCATTTGTTATTTGTCGTTGACATTTGTCTTTTGCCATTTGCCATTTATCACTTGACACTTGCTACTTGTCACTTGTAATTGTGATTATGACATTTTCATATTTTTAGTGGTCATTTGTCATTAATAATTTGTCACTTATCATTGGCCGTTTATCATTTGTCACTTTATAATTAATTTGTGGTTTTCATTTTCATGTGTTAATTTCATTTATCATTTATCATTTGTCATTTGTTATTTATCAAATCTATTTTCTTATGAACACTGTACAATGGTATTACTCGTAAATAAATATATAAATAATATGCCATTTATTACTCGTAGCTTATAACTTGTCATTTGCCATTTTCATTTTGCCATTTATTGTTTATCATTTATTATTTAACATTAGTCATTTATCACTTGTTATTTATCATTTGTCAATTGTCATTCGTTATTTGTCATTTGTCAATCGTCGTTTGTCATTTATCATTTGTTATTTGCCATTTATTGTTTGTCAATTTTTATTTGTCATTCGTTATTTGTCGTTTGTCATTTGTCATTTGTAATTTGCTATTGATTATTTTCTATTTTTTTAGTGGTCATTTACCAATAATAATTTGTCACGTATTATAGGTCGTTTATCATTTGTCATTTGTCCCTTGTCATTTGCTACTCATCACTCGTCATTTGTAATTTATAATGAATTTGTCGTTTTCACTTCTCATAAGTAATTTTCATCTATAATTTGTCATTTTAATAAAGGTATTATTATTAATTGTCATTTGTTATTTGTCATTTGTCAGTTATATTTTCTAGTAAACATTATACAGTAGTATTACCCGTAAATAAATAAATGAATAATATGACATTTGTCACTTGACACTTGTATATTTTGTATATTATCATTTGCCATTTTCATTTATCATTTGTTATTTGTTGTTTATAATTTATCATTAGTCATTTATCATTTTCATTTATCATTTGTTAGTTGCCTTTTGTCATTTGTAATTTATCAATCGTTATTTGACATTTGTCTTGTTACTTGATACTTATCACTTGTTATTTGTAATTTATAATTAATTTGTCATTTTTATTTCTCACACTTCATTAGTTGTCATTTATCATTTGACGTTTGTCACTTATCATTTTACATTTATTAATTTGCCATTAACAATTTGCTATTTTTGATTTATCATTCTTCACTTGTCGTCTGCGTTGAATATCATTTGTCATTTGTAATTTGTCAACCAGTCTAATTTATTGAACATGTTTTATCTCTTTACTTTATTTAATTTATCTATTTTTGTCTAATTAACTTAATTTTTACTTTACTTTTTATTATTCATCCCATTTTATGCTCCTTTTAACATTCTTCATTAGTCATTTCTAATTTGTCATTTGCTATTTGTCACTCACTATTTGTCATTTGTCATGTGTTATTTGTTATTTAGCGCTTGCCATTTGTCATTTGTTATTTCTATTTATCATCTGCCGTTTGTCATTTGGAATTTGTCATTTTTCACTAGTCATATTTATTTATTGTTTTTTTAATGTTCAATGTTTAATTTTCATTTGCCATTACTTATTTATTATCTGTCTTTTGTCACTTGTTAATCGTCATTTGTCTTCTTATGTATTATTTGTCAATTCTTATTTTTAATTTTTATCATTTGTCATTTGCTAATTATCATTTACCATTCGTCATTTATTTCTTGTCGCTTGTCATTCGGCACTTGTAACTTGTCACCTGACACTTGCAATTTCAATTTTAATATGTAACTTTTATTTATCATTTACGATTGATTATTTGCCATTTGTTTTTTATCATATATAATTTGTCATATATCACTTGTTACTTGCTATTTGTAAACTCTCATTTGTGATTTTCATTTCACCATATTTTCAGTCGTCATTTATGATTTAACATTTTCATTTTTTCTTTTATTATTTGTCACTTATCAATTGTCAATTATTATTTGTTATTTTTTATTTGTCGTTCTTCATTTGTTATTTATCGTTGACGTTAACATATATCATTTTTCACCTGTCACTTGTCATTTTCTTTTTTTCATTGGTCATCTGTCATTAATAATTTGCTATTAGTCATTTTATCATTCGTCATTTGTCTTTTATCATCTATCACTTGTCACTCGTTACTTGTTATCCGTCATTTTTGATTTAAATTTTAACTTTTTTCACTAGTCATTTGTCGTTTGGTAATTATCATTTGTCATTTGTTATTTGTTGTTTATCATTTATCAGTTGTCATTAATTACCTCTCACCCGGTACTTATCACTTGTTATTTGTCATCATTTGTCATTTTCATTTTGTATTTCATATAACATATGAGTCGTCACCTGTAACTTGGTACTTGTAACTTGTCATTTACTATTTTAATTTTGTCATAATTTCATTTGTCATTTATGATTTATCATTAGTCATTCATCAATAAAAATGTGTCGTTTGTCATTTGTAATTTTTGAATCGTCATTTATCATTTGTTATTTGTCGATGATATTTATATCATTTGTTATTTATCACTTGACACTTGCTACATGTCACTTGTAATTGTCATTTGTGGTTTTCATTTCTCGTGTGTTAATTTCATTTATCATTTGCCATTTGTTATTTGTCATTTTTCAATTTTATTTTCTTACGAACACTGTACAATGGTATTACCCGTAAATAAATAAATAAATAATATGCCATTTATTACTCTTTACTTGTAACTTGTCATTTACCATTTATTGTTTATCATTTATGATTTGTCAATCGTCGTTTGTCATTTGTTAATTGTCAATCGTCGTTTGTTATTTGTTAATTATCATTTGTCGTTTGTCAATTGTCAATTGTCAATCGTCGTTTGTCAATTGTCAATCGTCGTTTGTCATTTGTTAATTGTCATCTGTCATCTGTCATCTGTTATTTGTCATTGGTCATATGTCATATGTCATCTTTCATTTATCATTTGTCATTTATCATTCGTTATTTGTCATTTGTAATTTGTCAATCGTCGTTTGCTATTTGTTATTTGTCATTTTCCATTGGTCATTTTGACTTTTTTTATTTTTTTTAGTAGTAATTTGGCAATAATAATTTGACACGTATTTTTGCCTTTTGTTTTTTGTCATTTGTCAATTTTATATTCTTGTAAACTTTGTACAATGGTATTACCCATATTAATAAATGAATAATATGTCATTTGTCATCACTTGTACACTTGTATCTTATTATTTGCCATTTTTATTGGATCATATCATTTGTTATTTGTTATTTATGATATATCATTAGTCATTTATCATTTTTTAATATTTTCATTTATTATTTGTTATTTGTCGTTTGTCATTTGTAGTTTGTCAATTTGACATTTATCTTTTATCACTTATCATTTATCACTTGATACTTGTTATTTCTAATTGTCATCATTTGCCATAAATAATTTATCAAATTTGTCACTTGTCACTTGATACTTGTCATTTTTCATTTGTAATTTATAAATAATTTGACATTTTAATTTCCCAGATTTCATCAGTTGTCATCTGTCATTTATCATGTATCATTTGTAGCTTTAATTTGTCATTTATTACTTGTCATTTGCCATTAACAGTTTAGTATTTTTGATTACGTCAGCTCTTTATTATATGTCATTTGTAATGTGTCAACCAGTCTAATTTATTTAATAAGTTTTATGTGTTTTATCCCTCTATTTAATTTATCATATTTTACTGTCCATTTTTGTCTAATTAATTTAATTTTTTATTATCTATCCCATTTTAGGCGCCTGTTAACATTCGTCATTAGTAATTTCTCATTTGTCATTAGCTTTTTATCATTTGTCGTTTGTCATTTGTCATCTGTCATTTGCCATTTGTTACTTGTTATTTGTCATGGGTTATTTGTTATTTATCGCTTGTCATTTATCATTTATCTTTTGTCATTTGTTATTTGTGATTTTTATTTATCATCTGCCGTTTCTGATTTTTATTTGTCATTTTTCAGTTGTCATGTTTATTTATTATTTTAAAATTTTCAATGTTTATTTTTCATTTGCCGTTACTTTATTTATTATCAGTCTTTTATCACTTGTCAATCGTCATCTGTCTTTCGGATCTTCTCATTTATTATATCATTTATCATTTGACATTTTCATTTGTCATTTGCTAATTATCATTTGTCACTCGTCATTTATTTCTTGTCGCTTGTTATTCGGCACTTGTAACTTGTCACTTGACATTTCAATTTTAATATGTCACTTTTATTTATCATTTGCAGTCATTTCTTATTCATCATTTGTTACCTAATATCTGGCATATGTCATTTGTTATCTGCCATGGCTCTAACTTTTAAGTTATATAATCTGTTTAGTTTATTTAATTTTTTTCTTACACTAACTGAGAGATGACAGAAGAAACAAATGATAGCTCTGTCAAATTAGTGTACAAACAAATGAATTCTTATATTTCTTCACCTGAAATTTGTTTAATCTGTTTAACCTGTCATTTTTTTAAATTAACTGTCTTATGTCACTTTTAACATTCGGCATTTGTTATTTATTTACTTTTCATTTGGCATTTGTCATTTATCGTGTGTCATATGTTAGTTGGCAATTCTCATTCTATCCTATTAAATCTATCTAATATTATACAGATTAGACAGAATAAACAGATTAAATAGATTATAGAGATTATGCATTTAACCAAAAGAAGAGGGAAGTTATTTTTCAATTGAACTGGTAGCAACTTCAATTGTTTATAAGATACAAGAAATGTGCTTTGCTATTTCTAATTATTAAATTTTGCTTTGTAAAATTATTTGTTTAAATTTCATGTAAAAAAAGTTCAATGCATCCGAAATTAACGTCGAGGTCATGACACGAGTGAATCACTATTAAATAATAGTGAGCACGCTTCAGACCGGAAGCGGCCTCGCAATTTTATTGCAGTTAGTGTAATTAAGAACAAATGGTTTATTATTACGCAGATTCAAAAGGTCCTTGCGTGCCATCTTCTCGACGTAACGTTACGAGAGGTCATTGCACAAAAATAAAAATAAATATTTCCACACAATTTTTTTATTAAGATAACAAAGGTAGTAATTAAATGAAAAAGAGATATTAATAACTCAATAATATTAATTTCCCTTTATGATATACAATGTAAAAAAATATCTGCAATTATTGTGGTTGCTATAGTAGATAAAATATTTTTAAAATTTCTATTGCGTTTGAAATAAAAATATTAAATTTACTACATATATAAAAAAATAAGATGATGTATGAATTTCACAAAAATAAATGATTGAGAAACTACCAACTAATAAAACCAAGTGAAATTAATCAATTACACATTTACCCAATCGCTAAATGATTGAGAATCCGATTGATTAAATTCATTTAAAAAGAGACACTACATTTTTTCCTTTAAAAATTGTTTAGTACTTATTTTTCTTTTGTATTCATTGGTAGCACTTAACTTCTCTATCTATAAAACATAATAAATGTTGTTTTATTGTAGGTTAAACGTTTTTTTTGTTTTACTTATGTATAAGAGATGATTTTTATTACAATAAATTCCATCGTTTTAAAACCTTAAAAACAAAATACATCTTGATTGGTAAAAGTAATGTATAAAAACAAGTCTTTCACTATTTACAAACGTGTAATCATTTAATTATTAAACTACTGTTTTTAACTTTCATTTTCTAAATCAATCAATTCAATTTCGAATGCGGAGATGCCATCAACATCCTGCTTTAACTAATCCGTATCAATTGGGAAACGTGTTTACCATTTTTCCAGACATTATGTAACCAACACGAGATCATTAATTCAAACAAAAAAGGTGCGTAATTAATAGAAAACTGGCGGCTCTAGGGCATCCATAACAAGACGCTCACTTCCGTCCTGTGAAAAGGCTTTCTTTCCGCATGTATTTTTTTCAATCCAAAGCCGATCCTTGATGGTAAGCGACCAGAAAAAATGTTAATAAAAAATTCGATTTAATTGCTGGATAAGTGGTTAATTACAAGTACGGACGGATTATTTATTATGTTTTAATTATATCATAAAGGTAAATAAAAGGCAACTGTTAATAATAATCATAATAATATTGTGTAATCTCCACGTAACTTATCAATCAACATTATTAATAATGTGTAAGCTGGAAAATATGAGGGACAATGTTAGAATGAAAACATGCATTAATTACTTTTATTTTAACATGAGATTTAAAAAAATTTCACTTGTATCATTCATATTTACATTTGTACGTGTTATTATTTGTTTATTCCCACCAAGAAAATAATAAATGGCTATAGTATAAAGATCATTCTTAAATGGCTAGAAAGTGATTTTAATTAAATCATCTTGAGTTAATGTTTTGTCTCCACAAGCAATTGCAGTGTAAATTTTTATAAATTTTAATTCCGACAGGCTAATATTTAAGATCTGATGTTTAAAATAATATTGCGGAAAATGTAATGAAGAAACATTAATTCTTGTAGCGATTAAATTTGTATGGATAAGTAATTACCGTTCGTGGTTATTAAAAATGCAAGAAGCTCAGCGCGATTATGGTTAAGTGATAAATGGGCGACCTTTAAAAGCAATTGCCCATAAATAAAGTATAAACGGATATAGACCATATCCGCTGGAAATTGCTAACTCCAATAACCACCGGTGTTAATGTGTACTTAACTGAAAACCACTTATTTGAACTTAAGTGAACAAAAAAAGTGCATTCGATGATTTAAAACATTTCCACGAAATAATCTAAACTAGAATTACATTCAAAACTTCAAATCGTGTCCTTGATGAACGTATTTTGAATACTTCGATATAATATTTCATGAAAGTTTACTGAAAACAAAATGGTTGTGCTGAAAATTGAACTTAAGTGAACGAAAATTGCTTTCGGTGATTTAAAACGTTGCTAGGAAATAATCTAAATTTAATTGCTCCCAAAACTTCAAAACATGTCTTTGATAAACGTATTTTGAATACTTCAATATAATATTTCATGAAAGTTTACTGAAAACAAAATGGCGGCGCTGAAAATTGAACGTAAGTGAACGAAAATTGCTTTCGGTGATTTAAAACGTTTCCAGGAAATAATCTAAACCTGAATTATTTTCAAAACTTCAAAGCGTGTCCTTGATGAACGTATTTTAAATACTTCAATATAATATTTCATGAAAATTTGCTGAAAACAAAATGGCGGCAATAAAAATTGAACTTAAGTGAACGAAAATTGCTTTCGGTGATTTAAAACGTTGCCAGGAAATAATCTAAACTTGAATTGCTTTCAAAACTTCACAACGTGTCCTTGATGAACGTATTTTGAATACTCCAATATAATATTTCATGAAAGTTTACTGAAAACAAAATGGCGGCGCTGAAAATTGAACTTAAGTGAATGAAAATTGCTTAGGGTGATTTAAAACGTTGCCAGGAAATAATCTAAACTTGAATTGCTTTCAAAACTTCAAAACGTGTCCTTGATGAACGTATTTTGAATACTTCAATATAATATTTCATGAAAGTTTACTGAAAACAAAATGGCGGCGCTGAAAATTGAACTTAAGTGAATGATAATTGCTTACGGTGATTTAAAACGTTACCAAGAAATAAAATAAACTTGAATTGCTTTCAAAACTTCAAAACGTGTCCGTGATGAACGTATTTTGAATAGTTCATAATAATATTTCATGAAAGTTTACTCAAAACAAAATGGCGGCGCTGAAAATTGAACTTTGAACGTGTTTTGATTATTTCGATGTAATATTTCATGAAAGTTTGCTAAAAACAAAATGGCGGCGCTGAAAATTGAACTTAAGTGAACGAAATTTGCTTTCGGTGATTTAAAACGTTGCCAGGAAATAATCTAAACTTGAATTGCTTTCAAAACTTCAAAACGTGTCCGTGATGAACGTATTTTGAATACTTCATAATAATATTTCATGAAAGTTTACTCAAAACAAAATGGCGCCGCTGAAAATTGAACTTAAGTGAATGAAAATTGCTTTCGGTGATTTAAAACGTTGCCAGGAAATAATCTAAACTTGAATTGCTTTTAAAACTTCAAAACGTGTCCTTGATGAACGTATTTTGAATACTTCAATATAATATTTCATGAAAGTTTACTTAATGCAAAATGGCGGCGCTGAAAATTGAACTTAAGTGAACGAAAATTGCTTTCGGTGATTTAAAACGTTGCCAGGAAATAATCTAAACTTGAATTGTTTTCAAAACTTCAAAACGTGTCCTTGATGAACGTATTTTGAATACTTTAATGTAATATTTCATGAAAGTTTACTGAAAACAAAATGGCGGTGCTGAAAATTGAACTTAAGTGAACGAAAATTGCTTTCGGTGATTTAAAACGTTGCCAGGAAATAATCTAAACTTGAATCGCTTTCAAAACTTCAAAACGTGACCTTGATGAACGTATTTTGAATACTTCAATGTAGTATTTCATTAAAGTTTACTGAAAACAAAATGGTGGTGCTTAAAATTGAACTTAAGTGAACGAAAATTGCTTTCGGTGATTTAAAACGTTGCCAGGAAATAATCTAAACTTTAATTGCTTTTAAAACTTCAAAACATGTCCTTGATGAACGTGTCTTGATTATTTGGATGTAATATTTCATGAAAGTTTACTGAAAACAAAATGGCGGCGCTGAAAATTGAACTTAAGTGAACGAAAATTGCTTAGGGTGATTTAAAACGTTGCCAGGAAATAATCTAAACTTGAATTGCTTTCAAAACTTCAAAACGTGTCTTTGATGAACGTATTTCGAATAATTCAATATAATATTTCATGAAAGTTTACTGAAAACAAAATGGCGGCAATAAAAATTGAACTTAAGTGAATGAAAATTGCTTTCGGTGATTTAAAACGTTGCCAGGAAATAATCTAAACTTGAATTGCTTTCAAAACTTAAAAACGTGTCCTTGATGAACGTATTTTGAATACTTCAATATAATATTTCATGAAAGTTTACTGAAAACAAAATGGTGGCGCTTAAAATTGAACTTAAGTGAACGAAAATTGCTTTCGGTGATTTAAAACGTTGCCAGGAAATAATCTAAACTTGAATTGCTTTCAAAACTTCAAAACGTGTCCGTGATGAACGTATTTTGAATAGTTCATAATAATATTTCATGAAAGTTTACTCAAAACAAAATGGCGGCGCTGAAAATTGAACTTTGAACGTGTTTTGATTATTTCGATGTAATATTTCATGAAAGTTTGCTAAAAACAAAATGGCGGCGCTGAAAATTGAACTTAAGTGAACGAAATTTGCTTTCGGTGATTTAAAACGTTGCCAGGAAATAATCTAAACTTGAATTGCTTTCAAAACTTCAAAACGTGTCCGTGATGAACGTATTTTGAATACTTCATAATAATATTTCATGAAAGTTTACTCAAAACAAAATGGCGCCGCTGAAAATTGAACTTAAGTGAATGAAAATTGCTTTCGGTGATTTAAAACGTTGCCAGGAAATAATCTAAACTTGAATTGCTTTTAAAACTTCAAAACGTGTCCTTGATGAACGTATTTTGAATACTTCAATATAATATTTCATGAAAGTTTACTTAATGCAAAATGGCGGCGCTGAAAATTGAACTTAAGTGAACGAAAATTGCTTTCGGTGATTTAAAACGTTGCCAGGAAATAATCTAAACTTGAATTGTTTTCAAAACTTCAAAACGTGTCCTTGATGAACGTATTTTGAATACTTTAATGTAATATTTCATGAAAGTTTACTGAAAACAAAATGGCGGTGCTGAAAATTGAACTTAAGTGAACGAAAATTGCTTTCGGTGATTTAAAACGTTGCCAGGAAATAATCTAAACTTGAATCGCTTTCAAAACTTCAAAACGTGACCTTGATGAACGTATTTTGAATACTTCAATGTAGTATTTCATTAAAGTTTACTGAAAACAAAATGGTGGTGCTTAAAATTGAACTTAAGTGAACGAAAATTGCTTTCGGTGATTTAAAACGTTGCCAGGAAATAATCTAAACTTTAATTGCTTTTAAAACTTCAAAACATGTCCTTGATGAACGTGTTTTGATTATTTGGATGTAATATTTCATGAAAGTTTACTGAAAACAAAATGGCGGCGCTGAAAATTGAACTTAAGTGAACGAAAATTGCTTAGGGTGATTTAAAACGTTGCCAGGAAATAATCTAAACTTGAATTGCTTTCAAAACTTCAAAACGTGTCTTTGATGAACGTATTTCGAATAATTCAATATAATATTTCATGAAAGTTTACTGAAAACAAAATGGCGGCAATAAAAATTGAACTTAAGTGAATGAAAATTGCTTTCGGTGATTTAAAACGTTGCCAGGAAATAATCTAAACTTGAATTGCTTTCAAAACTTAAAAACGTGTCCTTGATGAACGTATTTTGAATACTTCAATATAATATTTCATGAAAGTTTACTGAAAACAAAATGGTGGCGCTTAAAATTGAACTTAAGTGAACGAAAATTGCTTTCGGTGATTTAAAACGTTGCCAGGAAATAATCTAAACTTTAATTGCTTTCAAAACTTCAAAACATGTCCTTGATGAACGTGTTTTGATTATTTCGATGTAATATTTCATGAAAGTTTACTGAAAATAAAATGGTGGCGCTTAAAATTGTACTTAAGTGAACGAAAATTGCTTTCGGTGATTTAAAACGTTGCCAGGAAATAATCTAAACTTGAATTGCTTTCAAAACATCAAAACGTGTCCTTGATGAACGTATTTTGAATACTTCAATATAATATTTCATGAAAATTTGCTGAAAACAAAATGGCGGCGCTGAAAATTGAACTTAAGTGAATGAAAATTGCTTTCGGTGATTTAAAACGTTGCCAGGAAATAATCTAAACTTGAATTGCTTTCAAAACTTCAAAACGTGTCCGTGATGAACGTATTTTGAATAGTTCATAATAATATTTCATGAAAGTTTACTCAAAACAAAATGGCGGCGCTGAAAATTGAACTTTGAACGTGTTTTGATTATTTCGATGTAATATTTCATGAAAGTTTGCTAAAAACAAAATGGCGGCGCTGAAAATTGAACTTAAGTGAACGAAATTTGCTTTCGGTGATTTAA
This sequence comes from Ontholestes murinus, assembly GCA_963969525.1. Taxonomy (NCBI): domain Eukaryota; kingdom Metazoa; phylum Arthropoda; class Insecta; order Coleoptera; family Staphylinidae; genus Ontholestes; species Ontholestes murinus. Next base: position 2,105,650 of record OZ018395.1, on the reverse strand, counting down.
AACGTTGCCAGGAAATAATCTAAACTTGAATTGCTTTCAAAACTTCAAAACGTGTCCGTGATGAACGTATTTTGAATACTTCATAATAATATTTCATGAAAGTTTACTCAAAACAAAATGGCGCCGCTGAAAATTGAACTTAAGTGAATGAAAATTGCTTTCGGTGATTTAAAACGTTGCCAGGAAATAATCTAAACTTGAATTGCTTTTAAAACTTCAAAACGTGTCCTTGATGAACGTATTTTGAATACTTCAATATAATATTTCATGAAAGTTTACTTAATGCAAAATGGCGGCGCTGAAAATTGAACTTAAGTGAACGAAAATTGCTTTCGGTGATTTAAAACGTTGCCAGGAAATAATCTAAACTTGAATTGTTTTCAAAACTTCAAAACGTGTCCTTGATGAACGTATTTTGAATACTTTAATGTAATATTTCATGAAAGTTTACTGAAAACAAAATGGCGGTGCTGAAAATTGAACTTAAGTGAACGAAAATTGCTTTCGGTGATTTAAAACGTTGCCAGGAAATAATCTAAACTTGAATCGCTTTCAAAACTTCAAAACGTGACCTTGATGAACGTATTTTGAATACTTCAATGTAGTATTTCATTAAAGTTTACTGAAAACAAAATGGTGGTGCTTAAAATTGAACTTAAGTGAACGAAAATTGCTTTCGGTGATTTAAAACGTTGCCAGGAAATAATCTAAACTTTAATTGCTTTTAAAACTTCAAAACATGTCCTTGATGAACGTGTCTTGATTATTTGGATGTAATATTTCATGAAAGTTTACTGAAAACAAAATGGCGGCGCTGAAAATTGAACTTAAGTGAACGAAAATTGCTTAGGGTGATTTAAAACGTTGCCAGGAAATAATCTAAACTTGAATTGCTTTCAAAACTTCAAAACGTGTCTTTGATGAACGTATTTCGAATAATTCAATATAATATTTCATGAAAGTTTACTGAAAACAAAATGGCGGCAATAAAAATTGAACTTAAGTGAATGAAAATTGCTTTCGGTGATTTAAAACGTTGCCAGGAAATAATCTAAACTTGAATTGCTTTCAAAACTTAAAAACGTGTCCTTGATGAACGTATTTTGAATACTTCAATATAATATTTCATGAAAGTTTACTGAAAACAAAATGGTGGCGCTTAAAATTGAACTTAAGTGAACGAAAATTGCTTTCGGTGATTTAAAACGTTGCCAGGAAATAATCTAAACTTTAATTGCTTTCAAAACTTCAAAACATGTCCTTGATGAACGTGTTTTGATTATTTCGATGTAATATTTCATGAAAGTTTACTGAAAATAAAATGGTGGCGCTTAAAATTGTACTTAAGTGAACGAAAATTGCTTTCGGTGATTTAAAACGTTGCCAGGAAATAATCTAAACTTGAATTGCTTTCAAAACATCAAAACGTGTCCTTGATGAACGTATTTTGAATACTTCAATATAATATTTCATGAAAATTTGCTGAAAACAAAATGGCGGCGCTGAAAATTGAACTTAAGTGAATGAAAATTGCTTTCGGTGATTTAAAACGTTGCCAGGAAATAATCTAAACTTGAATTGCTTTCAAAACTTCAAAACGTGTCCGTGATGAACGTATTTTGAATAGTTCATAATAATATTTCATGAAAGTTTACTCAAAACAAAATGGCGGCGCTGAAAATTGAACTTTGAACGTGTTTTGATTATTTCGATGTAATATTTCATGAAAGTTTGCTAAAAACAAAATGGCGGCGCTGAAAATTGAACTTAAGTGAACGAAATTTGCTTTCGGTGATTTAAAACGTTGCCAGGAAATAATCTAAACTTGAATTGCTTTCAAAACTTCAAAACGTGTCCGTGATGAACGTATTTTGAATAGTTCATAATAATATTTCATGAAAGTTTACTCAAAACAAAATGGCGGCGCTGAAAATTGAACTTTGAACGTGTTTTGATTATTTCGATGTAATATTTCATGAAAGTTTGCTAAAAACAAAATGGCGGCGCTGAAAATTGAACTTAAGTGAACGAAATTTGCTTTCGGTGATTTAAAACGTTGCCAGGAAATAATCTAAACTTGAATTGCTTTCAAAACTTCAAAACGTGTCCGTGATGAACGTATTTTGAATACTTCATAATAATATTTCATGAAAGTTTACTCAAAACAAAATGGCGCCGCTGAAAATTGAACTTAAGTGAATGAAAATTGCTTTCGGTGATTTAAAACGTTGCCAGGAAATAATCTAAACTTGAATTGCTTTTAAAACTTCAAAACGTGTCCTTGATGAACGTATTTTGAATACTTCAATATAATATTTCATGAAAGTTTACTTAATGCAAAATGGCGGCGCTGAAAATTGAACTTAAGTCAACGAAAATTGCTTTCGGTGATTTAAAACGTTGCCAGGAAATAATCTAAACTTGAATTGCTTTCAAAACTTCAAAACGTGTCCGTGATGAACGTATTTTGAATAGTTCATAATAATATTTCATGAAAGTTTACTCAAAACAAAATGGCGGCGCTGAAAATTGAACTTTGAACGTGTTTTGATTATTTCGATGTAATATTTCATGAAAGTTTGCTAAAAACAAAATGGCGGCGCTGAAAATTGAACTTAAGTGAACGAAATTTGCTTTCGGTGATTTAAAACGTTGCCAGGAAATAATCTAAACTTGAATTGCTTTCAAAACTTCAAAACGTGTCCGTGATGAACGTATTTTGAATACTTCATAATAATATTTCATGAAAGTTTACTCAAAACAAAATGGCGCCGCTGAAAATTGAACTTAAGTGAATGAAAATTGCTTTCGGTGATTTAAAACGTTGCCAGGAAATAATCTAAACTTGAATTGCTTTTAAAACTTCAAAACGTGTCCTTGATGAACGTATTTTGAATACTTCAATATAATATTTCATGAAAGTTTACTTAATGCAAAATGGCGGCGCTGAAAATTGAACTTAAGTCAACGAAAATTGCTTTCGGTGATTTAAAACGTTGCCAGGAAATAATCTAAACTTGAATTGCTTTCAAAACTTCAAAACGTGTCCGTGATGAACGTATTTTGAATAGTTCATAATAATATTTCATGAAAGTTTACTCAAAACAAAATGGCGGCGCTGAAAATTGAACTTTGAACGTGTTTTGATTATTTCGATGTAATATTTCATGAAAGTTTGCTAAAAACAAAATGGCGGCGCTGAAAATTGAACTTAAGTGAACGAAATTTGCTTTCGGTGATTTAAAACGTTGCCAGGAAATAATCTAAACTTGAATTGCTTTCAAAACTTCAAAACGTGTCCGTGATGAACGTATTTTGAATACTTCATAATAATATTTCATGAAAGTTTACTCAAAACAAAATGGCGCCGCTGAAAATTGAACTTAAGTGAATGAAAATTGCTTTCGGTGATTTAAAACGTTGCCAGGAAATAATCTAAACTTGAATTGCTTTTAAAACTTCAAAACGTGTCCTTGATGAACGTATTTTGAATACTTCAATATAATATTTCATGAAAGTTTACTTAATGCAAAATGGCGGCGCTGAAAATTGAACTTAAGTGAACGAAAATTGCTTTCGGTGATTTAAAACGTTGCCAGGAAATAATCTAAACTTGAATTGTTTTCAAAACTTCAAAACGTGTCCTTGATGAACGTATTTTGAATACTTTAATGTAATATTTCATGAAAGTTTACTGAAAACAAAATGGCGGTGCTGAAAATTGAACTTAAGTGAACGAAAATTGCTTTCGGTGATTTAAAACGTTGCCAGGAAATAATCTAAACTTGAATCGCTTTCAAAACTTCAAAACGTGACCTTGATGAACGTATTTTGAATACTTCAATGTAGTATTTCATTAAAGTTTACTGAAAACAAAATGGTGGTGCTTAAAATTGAACTTAAGTGAACGAAAATTGCTTTCGGTGATTTAAAACGTTGCCAGGAAATAATCTAAACTTTAATTGCTTTTAAAACTTCAAAACATGTCCTTGATGAACGTGTTTTGATTATTTGGATGTAATATTTCATGAAAGTTTACTGAAAACAAAATGGCGGCGCTGAAAATTGAACTTAAGTGAACGAAAATTGCTTAGGGTGATTTAAAACGTTGCCAGGAAATAATCTAAACTTGAATTGCTTTCAAAACTTAAAAACGTGTCCTTGATGAACGTATTTTGAATACTTCAATATAATATTTCATGAAAGTTTACTGAAAACAAAATGGCGGCGCTGAAAATTGAACTTAAGTGAACGAAAATTGCTTTCGGTGATTTAAAACGTTGCCAGGAAATAATCTAAACTTGAAATATTTTTAAAACTTCAAAACGTGTACTTGATGAACGTGTTTTGAATACTTCAATATAATATTTCATGAAAGTTTACTGAAAACAAAATGGCGGCGCTGAAAATTGAACTTAAGTGAACGAAAATTGCTTAGGGTGATTTAAAACGTTGCCAGGAAATAATCTAAACTTGAATTGCTTTCAAATCTTAAAAACGTGTCCTTGATGAACGTATTTTGAATACTTCAATATAATATTTCATGAAAGTTTACTGAAAACAAAATGGCGGCGCTGAAAATTGAACTTAAGTGAACGAAAATTGCTTTCGGTGATTTAAAACGTTGCCAGGAAATAATCTAAACTTTAATTGCTTTCAAAACTTCAAAACATGTCCTTGATGAACGTGTTTTGATTATTTCGATGTAATATTTCATGAAAGTTTACTGAAAACAAAATGGCGGCGCTGAAAATTGAACTTAAGTGAATGAAAATTGCTTAGGGTGATTTAAAACGTTGCCAGGAAACAATCTAAACTTGAATTGCTTTCAAAATTTCAAAACGTGTCCTTGATGAACGTATTTTGAATACTTCACTATAATATTTCATGAAAATTTGCTGAAAACAAAATGGCGGCGCTGATAATTGAACCTAAATGAATGAAAATTGCTTACGGTGTTTTAAAACGTTGCCAGAAAATAATCTAAACTTGAATTGCTTTCAAAACTTCAAAACGTATCCTTGATGAACGTATTTCGAATACTTCAATATAATATTTCATGAAAGTTTACTGAAAACAAAATGGCGGCGCTGAAAATTGAACTTAAGTGAACGAAAGTTGCTTGCGGTGATTTAAAACGTTGCCAGGAAATAATATAAACTTGAATTGCTTTCAAAACTTCAAAACGTGTCCTTGATGAACGTATTTTGAATACTTCAATATAATATTTCATGAAAATTTGCTGAAAACAAAATGGCGGCGCTGAAAATTGAAATTGCTTTCGGTGAGTAATAATTAACTAATATTTACAGGACTGTATAAATAATTTCACAACATAATTGGATGAAACAATCGCTCTCAATTCGATCCAAAATTTCAAAGAATACACACACATACACATTTGAAATCGTGCAATAAAATCGTCCTCATATTCCGCCTTAATTAATCAAGATTGCCGCACATTGCCATTGTTTAAATTTTCTAAACGATTACGCAAAAATATGTAGCTCCGTTTCACTCGCACCATTCCTACACATATTTTAATAAATCACTTCCCGTCCTTTACCAGTTCGGCAAACAAATCGCCCGAGGATGTTGCGAAGCGCGCTTCCTCCGCGCCTCTGGCGCAATTCGGCTAATCGATCAGCAGGAATAGATAGATCCTCAGGATTTAGGTTTCCAGTTCATCATATTATGTCGGCGCGTACGGATTGTATAATTGAATAATTGGATTTCGGGCCTTTTGTTTCGGGGCGAAATTAGTCGGTCGTGTGAGTTTTCGATAGGAAAGGAAAAGTGCTTTCGCATCGCCGCAACAATGCCGGGTTCCCATGGCGAAGTGCAGAGATCATCTCCTGTTACCCACTGGGGTTTATTCGCGCGCGAGACGACACACGGAAATAATTCGGTTAACATGATATACCTGCACGATGACTACGTGCGCAATTGGAGTTTGTGCAGTACGAATTCGTCGTCGTCGACGGGGCGGAAATTTTTCGATCTGTACGAGAGAAGGTGGTGGTTTTCAGTGATGGGTGTTGACGGTAGCGTTACGTTAATGTTGCGTGTGGTTTTGCAGATTGGAGCTGCTCAAAATGGACTCGTCGCTGAAGTCGAAGGAGAAGAGGAAGGAGTGGACGTGGAAGCAGCAAACTGATTTGGTGAAGTGGCAGGCGCAGCCCATCGAAGGGCCACTGTTGCGATTGGACGAGCCTGAATTGGCGCCTTTAGCAGTGGAGTGTTTCGAGTGTATACTGAGGTACTGTGGGGATCTACCGCTCACACCGGAGATGTCCGAGGTCAAGTGTGTTTACACAGTATTAATGGTAAGTACTTTAAATTATCAAAAATTTAATCGAAAACACGATTTGAATAAAGCAACTCAGTTGGGAGGGTTTCACATTTAACAACAACTGTGTTGTTTTATTTAAATGTGTTATGGAGTTTCATAATATATCCGCCTTGTCAATTCTAAATTCTCTATAGATTTTGAAGAAGATACCTTGAAGGTTTAAAAGTCTATTTTTAGTTTTAGAATATCCCAACTCTCTAACAAGATTCCAGAATTTGTATTATAAGAAAGATTTTTATTGGAACAGATGCGATTGAAGGGTTCCTTGTAGAGAAAGATTTCTTTTTCAATTTTGCAAAGAAATTTCCTTTGAGGCTTTTGACAATCGTTCGTAAAGTAATTTTAGACTTCTTTTCTGTCTTCTTGTAAAGTTTCCCATCAATAACTTATAAAATATTCATGCAAAAAGAGACTAGTTTCTATTTACAAAAGAAATTTATTTTCCAGCTTTTGCCGATTGTACAGAAGAAATAGAGAAACTATTTCTTGTTAGAGAAATAGAGAAACTATTTCTTGTTAGAGAAATAGAGAAACTATTTCTTGTTTAGTATATCCACAACTCTCTAAGAAAATGCGAATTGAAGACTTCCTTGTGGAGAAAGAATGTCTTTTCCCTTTTTTCAAAAAATTACCTTTGAAGTTTCTATTAATTATATGGAAAGAAATTTTAGAATCCTTCTCTGTCTTCTTGCAAAGTTTTTTTTTATCGACATCTTCCAAAAATTCTTTGCATAAAGAGGATATATTTCTTATTGCCCCAAGAAATTTTCTTTCGAGCTTTGGATGATCGTGTAAACAGCGATTTAGGAAATATTTTCTAATATAAAAAATCATTGAAGGTTTCTATAACACAAAACTTGATAGGAAGAAAATAATAGTAACCCTTCTTTAACTCCTCTCTTCACTAAATAAAAGTAATTTCGAAAACGTATTTTAAATACTTTAGTAATAGTACAGTGTAGTCATGTGTTATCTGTTCATCTCTTTGATGATTGGACTTTTAAAACTTCTAAGAAAATTGCGTTTCCTTGTATTCAACTCCACTAGTTTAATGGGACCAAAAATAAATGGAAGGTTACAGTGATTAATATTTTAATCAACTACATTGAGTGATGGTCCAACATTGATTAAGGAGTCTATTTTCCCTCTTCTTTTCATGATATCAGTTTTCGCCGTATTTGTTCTGCGATATACAACTAAAATTGCATGAAATTCAATATAATAAACTATATATTGACCTATCGTACTCCTGACCTACCCTAATAAGTTATATATTGACCTAGCGTACTCCTGACCTACCCTAATAAACTGTACATTGACCTAGCGTATTCTTGTCCTACCACAATGTACTGTATATCGAGTCAGCGTAACCTTGAACTGCTGCATAAAATTATCGCATAGGCTAGTGTGACCTTGACCGAGGATAATGCATAGTTTATTGAGGTAGGTCAAGAGAACGCTGGATTAATATATAATTTGTTATGGTAGGTCAGGAGTACGCTAGTTTGAGCAAAAGACAAATTAAAAATTAAAAATAAAGAACAGATAAAATGGTTACGTGAAACAAAAGCGAAATAAAAAAGTAGATCAAGATTTCAAAATGTGTATTATAAGAAAGATTTTATTTGAAGCACATGCAAATTGAAGACATTCTTGTAAACAGAGAATTATTTTTATATTTTGCAAAGGAATTTCCTTGCAAGCTGTTTGATAATTGTTCCGAAAGAATTTCTCTATGTCTTCTTGCAAAATTTTCTATCAACATTTTGCAAATTTTCCCTGCGAAGAATTTCAGAAAGAATCTTTAGAAATGTTTTTAATGCAAAAAATCACAGAAGCAACTTCTGGATAATGTAAAACTTGAACAAATGTTCTAGATGTTTTAAAGATTTCCATGTCGCTGTCTTAAAGTATTGAAAGCCATTTTAGCCAACAAAATACAAAAATTATTCGTTATTCTAGATTATCTCTCTACCAAAATTTTAGAATTTGTAACATAAGAAATACTTTTAATTGCAGCAAAATTATTGGAGAAAAATAATATATAATATTATTTCATTATTCAGAGAAATTACCTCTTGCAGAGAAACTTTACTATAGATAGCTTTTTTATGCCTTCTTGCAAAACTTTTCTATAGATAGCTTTCAAAATTTCCATGTAGAGAGAGACATATTTTTTTATTTCCCAAAAAAATTTCTTTCGAGCTTTGGATGATTGCACAGAGAGCCTTTATGAAAATATTTTTAATGTAAAAAAAGCAAAGAAAATTTCTCTGAATAATAAAATAACTTAAAAGGATTTTTTTTCTAAAAACTGTAAAAGTTGAAATTTTAAAAACAGCTGACAACAAAATAACAAAAGAAATATGCGAAAATTTCCTTAAAAACAGTTGAAATATCGAAATATCTTCAACAGTTGAAAACAAAATAACAAAAGAAATATTGGAAAAATTGCTTAAAACAGTTATCTTCAAAAACACTTTTTATCGTTTGCTAGAAAAAAATTTTAAACACCGAAATTTTGATAACAGTTAATAAAAATTTCCTTCAAAAAGTCCGACTAAAACTTAATAAAAAAATAAATTTAGTTGAATTTGAAATTCTTTAAAATATTTCTGAAAAACACTTTAAAATTCCTAAAAAACTACTTAAAATTTATCTAGGAAAACAGATGAAAACTTTGTAAAAATCACTGTTTGAAAATTAGGTTAGAAACAGTTAGTATAAAAATAAATATTTATAAAAACACATCTAACTGTTTTTAACAAAGAAAACTATTTTCTTAGACTGTAGAAATTAAAACGATTAATATTTTACTAAAAGAAATTAACAATAAAAAACAATCAAAAATTTGCTTAAAAACAGTTGAAATTCTTTAAAAAACCTATTGATAATTTCCTAAAAAAAACAAATGAAAGTTAGCATACTAAATCCGCTGAAAACTTAAGAGGGAATTAAATCAAAATTTGTTAAAAACTTTCTTAAAAACGCATAATTTTTTTTATTGAAAATTGTAAAAAATCAATTGATAATTTGTTGCGAAAACAGTTGAAACTTTATAAGAAAAATAATTACCAGTTTAATTTCTATGCAAAAACATATAACTGAAAATATAAGAAAAATAACAAAAAACAATCGAAATTTGCTTAAAGCAGTTGAAATTCTGTAAAAATCTAATAATAAGTTACTGAATAAATGTTGAAAATAATAAAAAATGAGTTTAGAATTTAAAGAGTCAATATTTTGAAAAGAAAAACTAATGCATAAAAAACAGCTAAAACTTATAAAAAATAAATTATAGTTGTTTAGAATTAAACTTTGAAAACATTTGAAACTTTCCTTAAAAACCCATTAAAATTTTAATTTAAAACATTTGAAAGCTCTAAAACAAAAAACTTTTCAAGAAAAACATTTGAAGCCTTTGTAAATAAAAGAATTTTTTTTAAATCTGTAAAAATTTAAATTATAATTATAATTTAATATAATATCTAAACTGTTTCTTTTTCAACGCTTTCAACTGTTTATTAGCAAATTATCAATGTTTACTAATGGCTGATATTTTACAAAAAAATTGTAAATTAGCTCAAAAACAGTTGAAATTCTTAAAAACACTATTAAGAAATTGTTAAAAAGAATTTTTGTATTTTTTTTAATCAATTTAAAATTTAAATAGTTATTATTTTACAAAAAAAAATCAAATATTTGTTTGAAATCTTTCATAAAAATGTTTTAGAAATTTGTTTGAAAACATAAAAATTCCAAATCAAAAAGCTATTAATAGTTCTCTGAGAAAATAATTAGAAATTTTATAGTAAAGAGTTTATATTATAAATTAGATTAAAAACCGCTCAAATTTAAAAAATATGATTTATTTAAAAAACAGTTTAATGTAAAAATTAGAACGGTTGTTATTTAACAAACGAAAACTATCGAAAATTTATTTTAAAATATTTACTTTAAAATAGTTTCAATTAAAGAAGACATTAACAATTTGCTAGTAATTGTTGTAAAATAGTTTATAATGCAAACTGTTAATATTTTACAAAAGAAAACAAATGAAAATGTGTTACAAAATCAGCTAGAAACTAAACTCATAAGAGAATTAAATATAATTTAGAATTCAAATGTATTTAAAAACAGTTGAATATTTACTTAAAAACGCTTTAAAAATTCGAAAATTCTAACAAACCACTTTATAATTATTATTTCCTAGGAAAATAGTTGAAAAATATGTACATGAAGAGCTTAAAAACTAGACTAAAATACAGTTGAAAAAAATTATTCAACTTCCATAAGAAAAAGCAAACAAAATTTTTTCAAAAAACCGTTGATTTAGAAAAAAGAATAGCAAAAGTAAACCGTCGAAAATTTGCTTAAAAACAAACTATTAAAAATTTGATTAAGATTAAACAAAATTTTTTTACAGTTAATATTTAACAGAATTGACAACAATTGAAAATTTCCAAAAATTAAACTGAAACCCTAAAAAATAATAATTTATAGTTTAAAATTAAAATTTCTTTCTTTGAACTCTTTCCTAAAAACGTTTTAAATAGTTAATTAAAAACCGTAGGGAATTCTAAAAGAAAAAAATTGTTAACAATTTCATAGGAAAACAGTTGAAAACTTGTATTGTAATAACAGTTTCAAAAATAGGTTAAAAACAGTTGAGAAAAAAATGGAACAGTTTAATTTCGATAAAAAAAGCAAACATTTTGTTAATCTGTAAAAATTAAGTAATTAAAAAAAAAAATAATTCCAAATTTATATTTTACCAAAGAAAAAAAACAAAAGAAAATAATCAGCTGATAACCTAAAAAATAATTCTTTACTTGTTGTTTAAAGTTGATATTTTTTTAAGAAGAATTGAAATCTTTCTTTAAAGCGCATTAAAAATTGGATTAAAAACAGTTGAAAATTCTAAAGAAAAAGCTATTGATAATTCGCTAAGAACACATTTGAAAAGTTGAAAACATACCTAGTAAAAAACAAATGAATATTTGTACAAAATCCTTTGTTGATATATGGTATGTATATAACAATCAAAAATTTGCTTAAAAACAGCTGAATCTAAAAATAAAAGAAAACTATGAATAATTTTCCAAGCAAAAACTTTGTAAAAACTTTGTAAAACGAAACAATTTCAAAAATAGGTTGAAAACAGTTTATATTGAAAAATAATAATGTTAAAAAAAACAGTTGAAATTTCTAAAATTAAAAAATATTCGTTGGGAAAACATTTGAAAACTTTGTAAAAAAAAGATTTTATAAGTTAGATTAAAAACAATAAATGAATATTTATAAAAAAAACAGTTGAAAAAAATCACCCATTTAACTTTTTTCAAAAAACTGTAGTAAACATTAAAACGTTTGTATTTTTGACAAAAATGTCTCTAAAATCTATTAACAATAATATAGAATATTTTTTTTTAAAAAGAACAGTTGAAATCATGGGAAAAACAAGTAAAATTTTGTTATAAAAACAAATGAAAATTTAAACAAATAAAACTCAAATGAGCATAATTTATATTTTAAAATTAAAATTTATTTAAAAGTAATAAAAAACAGTTAAAACATTTCTTAAAAACGCTTTAAAAATAACAGCTGAAAATTCTGAAATGAAAACTATTTATAATTTGTAGAAAAACAATTGAAACATTGTAAAAATCAGTTTAAAAATTAGATTAAAAACATGAATATTAATAATGTTAATTTTTATAGAAAATCAAACGCAAATTCTTCAATAAACTATTAAACGATTGCTATTTAAAAAAAAATGGTTTAAAATTATTAAAATTGTTTTTAAAAAAACTTGATTATTTTCTAGAAAAATTATTGAGAAAAAGAAAACTGTTAATATTTTGCACAAATTTAAAAAAGAATAAACTATAGTTTGAAATTGATATTTGTTCAAAAACAGTTGAAACTTTTCTTAAAAACGTCTTAGAAATTTTATTAAAACAGTTAAAAATTAGAAAAGAAATATATTTTTTTGTTCGTTGAAAGAACAAAAACAAACACAAAAAAATCTTTATATTAAAACAGTTCACAGTAAAGAAATATTATAAAAATCACAGTTGAAAAAAATTTATTAACAATTGAAATTCTATAAAAATGCAAATGAAACCTTTTCCAAAAACTGTAAACATTAGAACGGTTGGTATTTTACAAAAAAAATAACAAAAGAAAAAAATCGAAAATCAAAACCGTTCTCTAAAAAAATAGTTTTAAAATAAAAATATTTTACAAAGAAAAATCAATTGAAAATTTGAAATAAAATTGAGCTGAAAATTTAAAATATGATAAATTATAGTTTATAATTTAAATTTGGTTAGAAACAGTTTAAATTTCTCTTTAAAACTCTTTAAAATTTAAATAAAATCCGTAGGAAATTCCAACAAAAGAACTGTCTATAATTTTCTAGAAAACCAATTAAAAACTGTGCAAAAAAAGAGGTTAAAAAATTCATTTTTAATTTAATTTCATACTAAAAAGGTGAGTATTCATAAAGAAACAGTTGACAATTATTTTATTATAACTATAACTAAACTATAAGAATTAAAATTTTCCAAAATCTTTAAAAACCCAGAAATAATTAAATAAATAATTTTAAAAAATCGAAAAATTGTTTAAAAACAGTTGTAATACTGAAAAAGCAATCACCATAATAATTTCCTAAGAAAATGTCAAAGACATTGGAAAAGAATTTAATATTTAAACAGTTAATTTTTTATAAAAAGAAGCAAATGAACATTTGGAAAATAAAAATCAGTTGAAAAATTAGAAAAAATTATAGTTTAAAATTCAAATTTCTTTAAAAACAGGTAAATATTTTAAAAGAAAACTTTTGATAATTCGTTGGGAAAACACTTCAAATCTTTGTAGAAAATAACAGATCATATTAATAAAGCGATTATTTTTTTCAACATGTTGAAAAAACAGTTTGGTTTTTTAAAAGAAGAGCCAAATTACAATTTTACTGTAAAAATTGGAAGAGGTACTATAAAGATTTTTTCAATCAAAAATCAATCAAAAATCAATTTTATAACCTGAAATCTTTATGATTTTGCATCATTAAATTATTTGAAGATAATAAAGATCTAATCTTTTGTTAAGTAACAATACCTCTTCAGCAAATAGAAACCTTTTAAGCTAAGCTCAAAACAGTTAACAAAATCAATATCAAGGAACATGTTTTATGATTTTTATGATCTCGTTCTTATCACTAAATTAATGATCTAAGATTGACAACAACACTGCTACAAAGTCGAAGCCCAAAACTTTAAAGAAAGCAATTTAATTGCTTGGAATCTTTATGAACACTTTTATGATACTAAATTATTTGTAGATAATAAAGAAGTTTTTGTAAACTAGCAATAACTCTTCTACAAGACTAAACACTGTGTCATTCAATTTTATTAATTTGAATTATCAATATTTTCAGTTTGAAAGAAATTCTTCAATTCAAAACTTCGTTAACTAAATAAAATGGTCTGCATTAAAATTGTTGCTATTATTCAGTCAGCCTAATATGTTTTTTTTATTAAGACTAAAAATTTTACAGACGTAGATGGATTCATCAACACTGTTGAATCTTCTTCTTTCGATTCTGTTCCTCCTTAATCATATCCTTCTCCACCTTCTCCATCTCCTTGTAGATCTGGTGTAGTTCTCTGGTCCGGCCGTCGTACTTCTGATAAGTGTGCAGCTTCCTGCAGTACGGCCGCCTCAGCAGGTCTCTTCTGTCCCAGGGAAAAAGCCGGTGCCTCTTAATTTGTAAATCACTGGCGGACATCTGCCACATGATGGACAGAACCATTATGGCCAATCCGAAACCGGCAGCAGAGGCTAAGGGGGCCAATTCGTAATGTTTTGACGCGTATTGGCCCCAACTCATATTACTAGGCTTCATTTTGAATGAATGAATTTGATGAATTGATTTTCTTTATATATATATAATCTGACACTGACGTTTAAAAAAAATAATTTCTACATTAATATACCAACAGAAATTTTTACACACTAAATAATTAATAACAAATTGGTTGTTACTTCACAAGTAAAGTAAGTAACTAAGTGTTAAATCAGTAAATTGTATTTCCATTATTATTTGTTATTTATTTACAATTTGTTTATATTTTTCAGCACTGTCACAAACACTTCCAACTACGCGATGAAGTCTACTGTCAACTAATGAAACAGACCACCAGTAACAAATCGGATTCCCCTGAATCCTGCCAAAGAGCTTGGAGACTGTTATCCATCATCGCCGCGTATTTCGCGTGTTCGGATAATTTAGGTCCGTTCCTCACCGAACATCTAAACAGCGCCGCCTCTGATAGAAGAAGAATATGCCACGGAACCGCCGCCGTGTGTCTGTCGAATCTTAGGAAGACGCAGCGTTGCGGCGGCAGAAAGAACGTACCATCCGTAGAGGAGGTAACTGCCGTCAGCGCCGGAAGAAGCGCCAGAAGGCAGATCTACAGGTTACCTGGTGGAGCGGAAAGGGTGGTGAATACAAGGTGCAGCACGGTGGTGGCTGATGTAATTAGCGAACTCTGCGGATTAATAGGTGTGAGCAGCGAGGCCGAACAACAAGAATTCAGTTTGTATTGTATAGTCCAAGGAGACGCCTTCACGATGCCTTTAGCTGCTGATGAATACATCCTCGATGTAACCACTGAATTACACAAAGCCGCACAACCATTCTACCTAATCTTCTGCAGATCAGTATGGTACCATTCATTAAAACACGATGCTAGTCCTTTATATACCGAAGTGTTATTCAATCAAGTCGCCCCTGATTATCTGGAAGGATTGTTACTACGCTTAGGTAATCCCAACCTACCTCCAAGCATAGTCAGAGACATGGCTTTAATAGCAGCACTATTACACCGAGCAGCTGACTTAAATCACTCACCCAGTCTTAAAGAAGTGAAATTCTTACTACCAAAACCAGTCCTCGGATTGAGGGAACCGAGACCACCACAATGGCTAGCCCTCGTGCAAACATCATGGGGACAAGCGGCTGGTTTACAAGTATCGAGGGCGAAACACCGCGTTCTTCAAGTCCTCAGCCACTGGCAACTCTTCGGCAGCTCGTTCTTCGCTGTAAAACGCGTTTTGGGCGAAGTGGAAAACTGGCAGGAACACATCCTCGCCTTGAACAGAAACGGCGTCCACTTCCTCGATATGACCACCCACGAAACTATCCACCACTGGCCCTACGCTGAAGTAATCTCCACGCGAAAGGTCCGCTCTGAAGACGGCGCCCTCTTCTTGGACATGAAGTGCGGCAATTTGCTCCAGCAGCGCGTCACCCGCCTCCAGACTGAACAGGCCCACGAAATCTCCAGACTGGTCAGACAGTACATCACGCTGGAGCAAGCCAACAGTCCGAGGAGTCCGAAATAGATTTTTAACATTGTTGCTCATCCTTGTATATACGTAATTTACTCAATACTTTAATCGTAAACAGCATGCTGATCTAATTACCATTGTGTATTATATTGATTAATATATATAGTCATAATTATTTTACGAGAGGAAAGGCCAAATTCGAGTTAGTAATGTTTTTTTATAGGGGGATCGAGCTGGAGGTCGTCTCTTCGGCTTGAAGATATTGTTCTTTATTATTTTTTGGTATTTTTTACGATTTGGTCTGATTTATGTTTATTATTTTCTTGTATAGCTGTGGTGATAGATTTTTATGTATAAGATAAATATATTATTTTATTGAGAACAATTTTATTATTATCCATTCAGCATTTAAAAAAGAAGATACTTCAAAAATTGTCAACGGGAGCAGTTTTCTAAAAATAACTTCATAGCTTTAAAGTTAGAAAAACAATTGCTATAGAATTTAATAAACTTTTTTAGAAATTTTAGAAATCAAGAAGAAAATTGCTACAGAATTATTAATCCTTACTAGAGCATTGTAAAACATTTAAACAAAATTTTCAAAATATTGGAGAGAATCTAGAAGAAAAATTGTTAGAGTATTCAAAAATCTTCGAAGAAAATATTTGCAACTTTCAAAAAAAAATACTGAAATAGTTTAGGTAGCTATAAGAAAATTTCTAGAGAATTCTAAAACTTTTAAAGAAATATAATTTCAATAGAATTTCAAAATCTTAAAAGAAAAATTATATAATTTTAAAGACAAATTGTAGAATGTTTTAGAAATATAGAAGAAACTTGCTAAGGATTTATAAAAAATTTAAAGAAAATCTAGAAAAAAATGCTAGAGCATTGTAAAACCTATAAATAAAATTTTCATAATATTGAAGTGAAATGTTTAAAACATTGTAAAAAGGAAAAATTGAAAAACCTTGAAGGAGAAGTTTTGAAATTTTGAAAGGATATAACTAAAAAGTTTTAGAAAATCTAGCAGAAAATTGATAAAGAATACTAAATCACAATATTGAAGAAGAATTATTGTCTTAATGTAGAAATCTAGAAGAATAATTGGTATTTTTTTGCAATTTTGAAGATAAGTTTTTGAAAACATTTTGAAATCTAGAAGAAAATTGTTCGAAAATTCTAAAAGCTCTCAAAGAAAATTTTCAGAACATTAAAGAGAAATTATAGAAATATTGTTGAATTCAACAACGTTAATAATTTGCAATTTTTTTTTGCAAATGACCTTTAAAAAAAATTCACAACTTTTGAAGAGAAATTATTGGAGTAATAGAGTAAAACAAATATAGATGCTTAATTTTGAAGATAAATCATTGGAATATTGTAAACAATCTAGAAGAAAATTGTAAAGAATTTCAAAGTCTTTAAAGAAACTCTTTAGAATTTTGAAGAGAAATTATTGGAATAATATGTAGAAGGTGTAAATTACTAGAAAATTTCAGAAACCTTAAAGAAAAGTTACTCCATTTTGAAAAGAAAATATAGGAATGTTGTAGAAATCTATTGTAGAAAATTGTTATGAGATTTTAAAACCTTTAAAGAAAATTTTCATAACTTTTGAAGAAAAATTATTGTATATATTTTAGAAATCCAAAAGAAAGTTGCTAGTGAATTCTTAAACTTTCAAAGAAGTATAGAATTTTGGAGAAAAATTATTGGAATATTGGAAATTTTTACAATTTCACAAGAAATTATTGGGGTATTATAGAAATCTAAAAGAAAATTGCTATAGAATTTGAAAACATTTAGAGAAAATTTTTAGTACTATGGAAAGAAATTATTATTAAATTAAAATATGAAAAAATTGCTAGATAATGTTTCAACCCTCAAAGTTAATCTAATTCAGAAGAGAAATTATTGGTATATTGTAGAAATCTAGAAGAAAATTAGTAGATAATTCAAAATTATTGAAAAAAAGTTTTGCAATTTAAAACCGAAAGTTTTAAAATATTCTAGAATCTAGAAGATAAATTGCGATAGAATTACAATTCCTTGCGAGAAAGAATCAGCAATTTTGAGGGAAAATAACTCAAAAATTTTAGAAAGGTAGAAGAAAATTGAATAGACTAAACTAAAGACTAAAATATTTAAAGAAAATTTTCACAATATTATAGAGAAATTATTGGAATATTGTAGAAATTTTGATGAAAAAATTCTATAGAACTCAACAACCTTGAAAGAAAATCTTTGCAAATTGCTGAAAAATTTTAGGAATTTAGAAGACAGAATTCTAAAATCACTAGAGAGAAATGTTTACAATTTTGACGAGAAATTATTGGAGTAAATTTTAAAGAACATTTTCTCAATTTTGTAGACAAATTTTTAGAATATTGTAGAATTCTAGAAAAAAAATTGCTACGGAATTTTAAAACCATTATTAAAAATATTCACACTTTTTAAGAGAATTATTAGAAAATTAAATAAATCTAAAATTACTAAATAGTTTGATAACAAAACTAGAAAAAAATTGCTAAAAATTAAAAATTTCACAACTTTTGATTAGAGTAATCTAATAATATAAACATAGTTGCGCAAGTTTGGAATATTGTGAACATTGTAGGGAACTTCAAAATATTAAGGGGAAACATTTTAGAATTTTAAAGAGAAATTATTAGAGTAATTTTGAAATCTAGAAGAATATTACTAGAAAATTTTAGAAGCCTTAAAGGAAAGCTTTTCAATTTTGAAGAAAAGTTATTAAAATATTGTAAAAATATAGAAGAAAATTGTCGAGAGTCTTAGAATCTATAAAAAAAAAATAATTTTGAATAGAAATTATTAAAGTAATACGAAAATCTAAAAGAAAATAATTACAAATTTTTAAAAATCTGAAAAAAAAGTTTCTCAATTTTAAAGAGAAATTATTCCAAGAAATCCAGAAGAAAAAATGCTATAGAATTCAAAAACCTTTGAAGAAATTGTTTGCAATTTAAAAAAATTCTGAAATAGTTTAGAAACATAGAAAAAATCCTAAAGTATTCTCAAACCTTTAAAGAAAATTTTCATAAACATTTAAAGATAATTTTCACAATATTGAAGATAAATTATTAAAATATTGTAGAAATCTACAAGAAAAAAAAAATATTGAAAAATCTTAACAAAACTGTACTGAAATATTTTAGAAATCTAAAAAGAAATTGCCTTTAAAAATTCACAATATTTTTTTTATAGAAAAATAGAAGAAAAATTTATATAGAATTTAAAAACCTTGAAAAAATAATTTACAATTCAAGATAAAGTGCTAAACAATTTTAGAAATCTAATAAAATTGCTACAGAATTTTTTAAATCTTTAAAGAAAATTAAATATTAAAGATAATTTATTCATATATTCTTGAAATCTAGAAGAAAAACTGCTATAGAATTTAAAACTCTTGCAAGGAAAATTCTACAATTCTGAAGAAAAACTGATGAAATTTTTTTATAAATCTAGAAGATTTTCGTCGCTGCAAAAAAAAACATTAGAGAAAAATTTCTTTTAGAAGAAAATTACTTAAAAATTTTATTATTTCTTTTGAAGGCTTCTACTTCGTTATACATTTTGAATATTAATTAAAACACTTTAAAATTTGTTATAATAAATATAGTGTTATACACTGAAGTGTTTTAATTGAAACTTTCTCAATGTTAAAGAGAAATTATTATTATTATTATTATTATTATTATTATTATTATTTATTTATTTCCTTTACAGGCCTAAGCCTAATTACAAGGGAAAAGTACACATGAGAATAAATAGATTGTTTAACAGAAAAGAGATTAAATAAATGTACACATATAACTAATCATAAACAATGCACTAACACTATAGTCTTAATATGTAATGACTTTACAAGCATGATAAATGCAGTGCCGACCTTAAACCTAAAGTAAATCCCTTACGGTCCTGATTAAAAATGTCAACTGTATGCTGTACCTCGTGGTATTTTTTTATCATAAGTTGCAGTGGAGAAAAAGAATGATGCGTGGTACGAGGTGTCGGAAAATTAAAAGTTAATTTGTTTTTTTTTGTAATTAATCTATTATTGTAAATAACCCGAAGAAAATTGCTAAAGAATTCTAAAACCTTTAGAGATTTTTTTACAACTTTGAAGTGAACTTATTAAAGAGTTAAAGAAATCTAAAAGAATATTACTTTAATAACCCTAAAGAACTGTTTTTCAATTTTGTAGAGAAAATATTGGAAAATTGTAGAAATCTAGAAGAAAATTGTAATGCAATTTTAAAACCTTTTAACAAAATTTTCATAATTTTCAAAAGAAATTATAAAATTTCGAAGAAAACTACTAAAATAATTTAGAAATTATTGAAATATTGTAAAAATCTAGAAAAAAAATTGCCAAGGAATTTTAAAACCTTTACAAAAAGTTTTCATAATTTTAAAGGGAAATTATTGAAGTATTATTGAGATATAGAAAATTTCAAAAAAAATAAATAAAACTTTAATAGAAAGATTTCTTAATTTTGAATTAAAATTATTGGAATGTTATAGAAATCTAAAAGAAAATTGCTTCAGAATTATAGAAACCTTTTCACGAATTTGAAAACAAATTATTTGACCATTATAGAGAACAAATTTATTAAAAACTTTGGAGAAATGTTTCTCAATATTGAAGAGAAATATTAAAATTATTGTAGAGATCTAGAAGAAAATTGCCAAAGAATTCTAAAACATTTTAAGAAAATGTTTGAAACATTTTAGACAATTTTAAAAACCTTTAAGGATTTTTTTGAAGAGAAATTAATGAAATCTAGAAGAAACATTGCCATAGATTTCAAAAACTTTGGAAGAAAATTTTTGCAACTTTGAAAATTGTTAGATAATTCTAAGAATTGTGAAAATTTTCACAATACTAAAAAGTACTTATTGAAATATTATAAAAATCTAGAAGAAAATTTTTATAACAATCGTAAACTTAAAAAAATAATTTTTTGGAGCTCTGGAAAGAATCTGTTGAAAATTACAGTAATCTAGAAGAAATATTGCGAGACAAAAGAAATCACCGAAAAAATCTGAAATCTAGTATATTGCTAAAATTCCCAAAATTTGGAACATTCTAGAAATCTAGAGAAAAAGTTGCTGGAAAATTAAAAAAAACTCTGTAAGAAATATTTCGCGATTTAGTCAATGTGCATAAATGAAATATGAGATTATAAAAAAACGGATTATTATTTGAAAATACAATATTTATTCGTTATAATTCGTAACAAATTTTACATTTAATACATAATACACACATAATTGCATAATGTCGAAAATAATCACAGTTTATATCCTTAAACAGTTACATAATCAATAATAATAAAAATAACAATTTTAAAATAATGCATTTAATAAAATTGGCAATTTTGGGTATAAAATATATATTTTTTAGAATAAATACAACTAATAAACTTAAATTTAAATTATAGGTGAAAGAAAGGTTTGTATTAATAAATCTTCATTTAATCTTTTGGGATTGTATCCTTGAAGTAGTGAGGCCAAAAATTTTTTGGATGCACGTCATGAACAACAAAATTACACTGAATTGAAAAATTCACTATGTTTTAATGTTGTGGTTAAAACATAGTGAATTTTTCAATTCAGTGTAAGTGTGGGTTACCACGTAGTAACGGTCGCAACCATTCTCTTTATTAACAACAACATTATTTTTAAGAATAAAACACTTTTAATTTTTCGATATTAAGAATTAAGTGCTTAGTTTGATAATGATTACCATTTAGCCAAAACTAGTCACTGCAAAATGATGTTTAAATGATTCTTAATATCGAAATGTACACGAAGTGAATGCCTTTAAGATCCAAGAATAAATTATTTTTCTTGTAATCTTATTGAAACACAAGTTCTTTATATTGGAGATACCTGTAGTAATCATCTATAAATGTCTTCAGTAAAGCTATTTTTGGGTTAAACTTGTGTGGGACTTTGCCTTGGTGTTTTCGTTGAAGATGCTGGTTGTCCCCATCGCTTAGCAGTATACTGAACGTATCCAGGATCACCGGGACTACTCGGCGTCGTATTATCGCTTTCCCCTTCCTGTGGGGCTGGATATAAAAAATGCGGTGTCACTATATCGTACTTCCCATACTGGCCTAAAAGCAATAAGAATTGTAGCTTTAATCCTGAAGACTACAACTGGTTGTTAAATATTTACACTGAACTACCTTTTTGTATCTTACTCCACACCGGTGAGTGCTCCTCGACCACCGGCGGTTTATCCACTTCGTCCTTATCGTCAATATCCTTGCCGTAAATATCGAAGCGTTTAGGCTTCTGCTTCTCCTTCTCCTTCTGCTGCTTACCGTTCGCGTGACCATTCGTCTTCAACTTCTCCTGCTCGTTGATCCTACCGTTCCTCTCGTTCTCCATCCGCGCTTCCTCTATCCTGGTGAATTCCGGCTCTAAACTGAAAGGCTCGCGCGCCTTCATCTTATGAATTTCTAGAGCTCGTGTTAAACTCCTGGCAGGTGTTTGCGATTGCGACTGCGAAGGCGATTTCTTCGCCCTTGGTCCGGCCAAGTCTAGGAGGAAAAGGGCGGCCGTCGTCAGTGACAGAGTGCCCAAAATAGCGGCGTTATCGATTAGATCAGGCGGGACGGAATCTAACGCTGCGAATTCTAAACTACCTTAAATATAATTATTTATTAGAGATATGTATGAATTGGGTTAATTTATCTTACCTAATACTACAAATAGTAAGGCACCTAATCCTAGCAGAATAATTTCCGTTATCCTCTTTGTTGTGGGCAACTCGCCGGAAAGTCTTCCGATGAGAAGAGCGGCGGTGATTATGACGTAGCCGCCGTAGGTGGCGTCCGCCACCGCCGAACCAATTCGATCCCAGGTGATGTTGTTCAGTAGGCTCCACTCCCTGGAGAGTTTCTGCAGGTACAGGAACAGCCTGGCCGCCTCGTCATCGGTCACACGTTTCGTGATCAGGCAAGAAGTGGCAAACGCCTAAAACATACAATTTTGTTTTCAATCAAAGAAATCAATTTTAAAACAATACTACAAATACAAAAATTGGTGAAGGAAAAAACTTGCATATCTGGTTCCATCAAAACTCCAGCGCAACAAGTATCAATTATATTAAAAAACAAATTTTGGCCGTAAACGTGGGATTCATATCTATAAGAACTATTTTTCTGATTGAAGAAATCAATTTTATTTGTCTTCTTCCAAGAATCAGCGTATTTAAAGAAATTATATGTATAAACATTTGATAAAACTCTTACAATTTCCAACCTTTCTATTCTTCACGCAAACATTTTTATTTACCACGATAATCAGATATGCGCGATAAGAGGTGCTTCCCCGCTCGTGGAAATCTTTTTTGCGTAAGACGTTAATTTCCTGAGAAATCTCTTTGAAATTCACGATAGAGGCGACGGTTCCTTCGGTTCCGTTGCGTAAGGCTGGGCATTGTCTTTCCTGGTGGGTCGCGAGGAAGAGCCGTGCGAAATTGCAGGAGGACACGCGATCATTTCCCATGTCTAATCAAATGGCGTGACTTATCTTTTTATATTATTTTTTTTATTTCAACGAAATGGACAGTGACTAAGGTAATTGTGTGTTTGTGCAATTAGATGTTCGACTCGTGGATTATTAATTATTATTTCTATTATTCATTCTTTATATGTAAATCAATGAAAATATAATTATTTCTGTGCACAAAAATTATTAGATTATTAGAATACTGCAGTGGATCCAATTATAAACTAATGAGTAAAACAATATTGATTAAAAATGTATAAAAATATTGTTGTTGTTCGTATGTATCCCAATTGGATCCTAGTGGGATACCTGAATTGGTAAACTCAAGGCAATATACTCTAGTTTTAATTTGATCCTAATTAATCATCGTCTTGAAACATCTTTAGAGGATAAAATTTAAAATACTGAAGCATCCTTTAATAATTGACAAACGCATACAGGCACACGTATTTTGATGATCTTGATCTATCGCAAAATAAAATTATCGTCGTAAAAGCTCTGGTAATATTATTGCTTACCGATTATATTCAAATTGTAGAACATGGTCGGCGTTTACTTGGTGCTACATTTTGATTAAAATATCTATTGTGGTAATACAAAGTGAAAAGTGTATTTATATCCAAATTGGATCCTAGTGGCATACCTAAATGAGTAAACGATAACTCCACATAACACAGTGTTGAGCACTGAAGCGTTTTCTATAATTTGCAAATACATTTAGGACACTCCTTTCATATAAAGCGAAGTTGTTTATCCCTTAGATGAAAAGAGATCCTTAAATCTATTTGTAAACTTAAAGAAAACGCTTTAGTGTTCAACATTGTGTTCCGTAAAGTTATCGTTTACTCATTTAGGTATCCCACTAGGATCCAATTTGGACCAAAACAACATCGTACTGAAATTCCTAAAACATACGTACAGAACAAAAATTCCAAATACCACGTAATAACGATCACAACAATTATCTTTAATAAAAATTTCATAATTAAGTCTAATCAATAGTAAAAACTATTTAAATTCATTTAATGTATACATGTTACAGAAAAATTAGTTACGTTTCCTTGGCATATTTTTTTTCGTTTTTCCCTCCAATTTATTTAAAATTGTCGAGCAATTTAATTTTTTTATTATTATCGACCTGCAGCAGTCTGTTTTTTCTGTGTAAACAAATTGTTTATAGTGGATGATTAATCAATAAATTGCATGTAAACTAGGACTGGTTCAACTTTGAGGGGCAATTATAATTATGCATCGAAGGAAACTGTGCCACATCTAAACACCTCACCATTAGTCACTCACGGACGGGCCGGTTATGCAATCTCGGAATTTTCCTCCTCCGCGGTGCAAGTGGAAAACTAGACCTCACGTGTAATAATCATTTGTGCTCGAATAACGTTATTTCCATAATTACGCAAACACGACGTTCATTCAGAGAATTGTGCATTTCCCTCATGCAGACACAAATTAACAAAGAAAAAAATTGTTATTAAATCAAAAAATTAAATATTGTCGAAAAATTGTAATAAAAACTATCTCTCAATATTTTTACTTTCCCTATATGAAATATAGGGGAAGTATTGTGATCGTGATTCTTTTTTGAAAATTTTTTTTTGCGTAAATATCCGTTTTGGGGTCCCCTGAGCCCAAAACACTAATTTGTGGAAAAAAAAAATGTGTCTGTGTGTGTGTCTGTCTGTCTGTCTGTCCGTGGGTGCTGTATCTCAAAAACGAATAATCTAATTGAGATGAAAATTTAAACTTAAGGTTTTATCATTAAAAACTGGAACTGAAAAGCTTTTGGTAAACATTCATAGACCGGAAGTGGATGTTTACTCGAGACGTTTTTTTGTTTTTTGGTGATATTTTTCTAAATATGAAAAATTTTAAAAAACGATTCAACAAAAGTTAAAGAGAATAAAAAACTAAACAAGTTTTATTTAAACGTATTTTTCATAAAATTTTAAACTTTTGAGAAAAAAAACATTTTTTGCCAAATGCTAATTAACTGTTGGAGTTACATGAAACTTATATAACAAATAATTGTAGAGAATTAAAAAATGAATAAATTATTAAAAATAGCCTTTTTACGTAAATCTCATAGTTTTTGAGAAAAATATAGGGAAAGTACTATGATGGCCACATCACCATTTTTTTATGATGAATTTCAAACTGATTGAGGTTCGGAAATTATTTGCAATATTTACGTTGAGTGATTTCATTATATATAATAATGTAGAGTGATGAAAAGATAGAGAGATGAAGAGATGAAGAGATGAAGAGATGGAGAGATGGATAGATGAATAGATGGAAAGATGGGTAGATAGAGAGACAGAGAGACAGAGAGGCAGAGAGGCAGAGAGACAGAGAGACAGAGAGACAGAGAGACAGAGAGACAGAGAGACAGAGAGACAGACAGACAGAGAGATAGAGAGATAGAGAGATAGAGAGACAGAGAGATAGAGAGATAGTGAAATATAGAGTTAGAGTATATACGAGATGAAGAGATAGAGAGAATACGAAATGGAGAATACTGCAAGTAAAATCTTACCACAGTAACTCATGTTAACAGGGTAATTCTAGAATCAGATAAATTTACCCTGCCTTGAAAACCTAAGGAAATGGTTGAAACTGAAGGTGTCATTCCCAGCAGAAACCAAACCAGATTTTAGTGGAGAACGTGAAAATTAGTAAAATTTTCAAGAACATTTTTTTGATGACAATCAGCAACCATCAACTCACGAAAACTGTTTAAGAAAAATAAAGCCAAAGCGTACCTTGTTAACATAATGAGATTCAAACAAATCACGGTTAAATGACGCGATTGTAGAGGATTTCATTTTTTATAACTTTAAATAGCACAAATAAACTTTATTTGTAACACACACTTTATTATTTTCTTAGTGACGACAGTTTCGACACAATTTAGCTAGACATTATCAAACAAAGTTTACTTACTCTACCTAAAAACTATACTATAGTTTAGTGGAGATAATAAATGTTAGTAAAATTTAAACTATTTTTGTATATCAATCAGCAATCACAAAATCAACAACTACTGGATTAGGAAGCGGAGGTGAAATTTGATAACATTTTCAAGAATTTATTGACACAGAACAATCCATACATTCATTTAATTATTCATTCAATCATTTATCCATTATTTTATTCATTCATTAACTCATTTATTTATGTACTTATACATTCTTTAATTTATTCGTTTATACACTTATCGTTCATTCATTAATTCATTTACTCAATTATTAATTCAATCATTCATCCATTCTTTCATTTATTTGTTCAGTCATTTCTTCATTCATTCATAAATTTATTAGTTAATTAAATCATTTATTTGAATTTTTATTAATGTCTTTAAAGCAGTGTGCGTTAAGGTAATTAATGATAAAGTCCACCTTTAAAAGATAGAGATGCCCAAAATAATTTAAACCAAAATGTCATTCGGAATAAAAACTATATCAGATGATGACATAATATATATGCTTGCAATAGCTGACTCATAAAAACTAAACAACCCTTAGATCAGGATTTATTTGAAACAGTCTTCTTAAAATTAAAATAAAACAATAATAAAAACTACGTGAGAATTTAGTGGAGGGCAATACACATTTTGACAACATTTTGTTTTTTCGGTAGCAATCAGCACTATATTTGCTAACTCATTAAAACAACATGCTGTTAAAAAAAAGTAAGGCAAACGCGCACCTTGAAAATCCAAGGATATTCGAAGAAATTAAAAATTAGAGTCAAAATCAATGGTGCCACTCTCAGTAAAAACCACACACACAGCATTAAATCAACGATCACAATCTCATAGAAAGAGAACAACTTTTCGATCGGGATGTATTTGAAGCAGTGTTTGTTAAGAGAAATAAAGCCAAAAAGTGATGTATCAAAACACAGTCAAAATCAAAGCCTAGCAATAAAAACTACATTAGACACATAGAGTTTAGTGGAGGGCATGAAATTGGCAAAATTATCAACAACTTTCTTTTCAATGTTTAATTCAGGTGGTCTTTACTTTGTAGTACATCTTGACTTTTTGTTTGGTAATGACTAGGTGGGTGTTTGTTAAGTATAATTAAGTCATAGCCTGCACTAAAAGGCCAATAATCAAAGAATAGACAAAAGTAAAGTTTTCACTAGGAGCAAAAAATATATCAGAGTTTAGTATAGAATATAAAAAATTGTAAAACTTTCATGAACTTTTTTGGATGGCAATTAGCAATCATAAACTTATGCAAACAGAATAATAATCTGATTTAAGAGGAATGAAGAGATAAATACAGTAGACGCCGCTTATTAGAATCACGGATAATGTTATCAATCGGATATTGTTATCACTTTTGCGAAGAACGGGCCGGACGTGTAATACTACATACAAAAATTTTCGTTTATAGTAATCATGATTTCGGTTTATGTTATCATTTTTTTCTTAGAAATGTTTTCGTCATGAGCAATGCAACTCCCAACAATTAGCGAAATAAGAAAAGCGCTGGAAGTTTTGCGACGTGGTGTGCAGCACAGGTCATCTGATTTTCAGACCCATTACGTCTATGAAATTTTCAATACATCTTCTGCTACTTTCTTGATGGAACCATATATTCAAAATGGGTGGAGTAAAACACTTGTTTTGTTCCATGATTTTATTATCAGTTTCCTGACACGTGTTTCGATCCGTTACGATCATTTTCAAAGTTAAACTGTTTAACTTTGAAAATGATCGTAACGAATCGAAACACGTGTCAGGAAACTGATAATAAAATCATGGAACAAAACAAGTGTTTTACTCCACCTATTATGAAATTTTCGTTAATAACTTCCTCCGCGAAACTCAGAGACAAAAAAACGCTGGATGAGTTTTTTTTAATATGAATTTGTTTTCTATTTTGTTTCAAATTTAAATGAAGTACATATTGTATGCAGAAATATTTTTTTAAGAGTTTATGTTACGTTATTATAGTTTATTACGTTATATATTTTTATTTAAAATAAAGTTTTGTTTTTTCGGCTATTGTTATCAATCGGTTATTGTTATCAAAAACCCCGAGTCCCGTTGTGATCACATTAAGCGGCGTGCACTGTATCAAGTAATAGTCAAAAGTGCTCTACTCTAGGTGAAAACTAAACTAGATCTTTACTAGAGAATATAATTTGGTAAAATTTTAAACAGCATTTTTTAGATAGCAATCAGCAGTTACACAGATATTGGTTGAGGATACGAAAATTGGTAAGACTTTTTTAAGTGGCAATCAGCGACAACCATGGAAACAGAGCCCTTCGATTATATTTGAAGTAGTGATTTTTAAAGATATAAAATTTGGTAAAATTTTCAAGAATATAATACCCACTAATTGAATGAGTCCAATTCGAAATTTTGTAAGAATTTTTTGGGTGGCAATCAGCAATTCCTAACTCATAGAAACAAAACAGCCATTCGATTGTATCATGAACTATGCCGATGACACAAATGTTTTAATCACCGCCAAAATTTTTACAGAATTCGAAGATAGATGTAATAAAGTATATCATAAATTAGAAAATTGGTTCTCTGCGAACAAGTTAAACAATAAAATAAAGCAAAAACACAAGCGGTACTGTTCAAAACTAAATAGAACAAAATCACATCTCCTCTACACGCAACAAGTTAAGCTGCAAGTTAATGGGAATACTGCAATAAATTTAAAACAAAATATAAAATTTTTAGGGATTTATATCGACGAAACTTTAGATTGACTTTCACAGGTGGATTATATAATAACAAACACTGCGCGAATATGCTATATAATTAACAACTTCAAGTAATACGTGAGTCTAGTTTCAATTAAAGCTATACACTTCAGTAGCTTTTAGTTAATTTTAAGGTTTGGTATAATTTTTTGGGAAAACAACCTTTCTATAGAAAAACTATTTAAAATTCAAAAACAAAAAGGAATTAGATAAACTATCCACTAAAAAGAAACATACAAACTATAAAATAAGGAACATATAAATAATTTTAAAATTAATAATCCAGTAAGGGTAATTCAGCCGGAAGAAATGGCTATAATAGATAGGAAGCTCCAAATTTATGCAAAAGTATCTCTAACTCCACATCAAAACGCTATAACATAAAATGTTAAGCTGCTAAAAAGCCTTATATCATTAAGCTATAATTAAAATCGTAATTAGTAATGATCCTATTCATTAATCTACTGCTATCTTTCTAGGTACCCTGAGAAGTTTGGCTTTTCTGTGAAGTTAGGTCAAAAAGGAGAGGTCTGTAAAAGTGGAAATTAAAGACGAAATTTAAACAATATGAACCTCAAATTTTTCATTCAGTCAACTCCAAAGGAAATCAATATCTTAGACTTATTTGACTTTATCCCTTATTGAAAGGTTTTAATTCCACGAAATGAAATACCTGCCTTGTATAGACCAGCAAGTGGTTAAACGGTGTTTTTTTGCAAATTCTAATCATTGAATTGATGAGGCGGACACATGATGAAACTCAATAATACATTGAACAACACAGCTTCATCAGGTAACATAGATGATTACTTTATTCATCTACCTAATGAAGACACTATTATCTGCATTGATCAACAATAAAAGCAAAACTAAAAAGCACTTGGTTTGTTTCACAGAACAAATTTATGATTTGTTCTCCGACTAGTATTTCAAAGTTATTTCACCACGGGTTAAGTGTGAAATGAATTAAATATAGAGATGATCAAAATTGGCCTCCACGCAGTCGTGATTTAATACCTATAGACTTTTTTCTGGGGGTGACCTCAAATTTAAAGTTTACGACAAGATACTAACTTCTCTGGCGCATTTGAAAGAAAATATTCATCGCAAAAAGGTAGCTATCACAGAATCTAACTGTCGAGCCATAATAAGAAATTTTAGACTTCGAATAAATATGTAAATTCCCAAATAGTTTAGTTTAATAAATAATAAACACATTTTCGAACTTTAAAATTTTAATTGCTCCACTAAATATAAACTTCCTTTTTCGACACCATGTATAAATTAAATTAAGTTAACGGTTATATTAAAAACCTAATAATTTATATCTACAAAAAATATATATCACCCATCCAATTTATTTTAAGTACCAGAGAACGATGACTATCTAATAAAATTTATTATCAACAGCTTTCGCCCGGCACTTTTAATGTATTGCGGCAAACAGTTTTCCGGACGATTTCCACCTACTTCCTCTCACGGGCGCGAGTCGCTCTTCAACTCTCACTTTCTCGAAAATCCATCCGCGTTAATTATCAAATTAATCACTTAGAATACTTCGCGCACAAACTCACAGCAAATACGAAATCATTAAAATAGTTATTAATTATTCATAATTCACGTACAACTGAATATTATAATTGGAGCGATTCGCTCCTTTTTTTCCCCAGGTGCTTTTACTTTTCGCGATTAAGCAGGAATGTAACTATGTTTTAATTAGGTGCAATAGAGCGTTCTCGTTACCAGAAAAGAATGTAAACAATACGGTTATTAATTTAAATTGTTGGTAATAATGAGAAAGTTATAGTTTTATCAACCGGACTAAATTATTTAATGTACTTGTATTTAAAATCAACAGGATTTACCAATTGAAAATCTAAATTTGAACATACAATGTTAGAAGAACTCACCACTTCGAATATTTTTAACAACGTCCATTTATCAAATTTCAATCCCATTTTTGAATGGCCTTCCGCTTCGGACACCACTTGTTAATTAGCACGCATCACACTACACCTTTAGTAGACTTCTTGGCTGCTAAATCGAATTGTATATATGTCTGCTGTAAACACTGGTTTGTTACTTTACAACTGTCAACTTGTGCCAGCTCATCCTTCTCTGGTCTTGTGTGTGATTCCCTTAGTTGTGATTATTAACTGGAAAAGAATATATATTAGTGATTATGGCTTATAGACAGAGTGTGGTGATAAAAATTCACATGCAAGATTTACGTGAAATGTTTCATAAAGAAAAATAAAACAAACATCTTATGGCAAAAAAACCTTAATGTATGCAGTTAAAATATATCATAAATTTAAAATTAAGTGACAGAATTATTATTCTAAACATTAGTAAAAACCTTTAAACATCATTTTATAGTTGCTAATTTTATTATAGCATTAACGACCTCATCTACATTCGGAATTAATAATAATTTCCGATATGAAAATAATAATAAATTAATTCCCCTTTCACTTCTTTGATTATGCGTATTTTTTATTTATATAAATATTGCATCGGGAAGTGGAATCGCCCATTAATTCGCCGTATTATTAGACGTT
Organism: Ontholestes murinus; assembly: GCA_963969525.1. Classification (NCBI taxonomy): domain Eukaryota; kingdom Metazoa; phylum Arthropoda; class Insecta; order Coleoptera; family Staphylinidae; genus Ontholestes; species Ontholestes murinus. The sequence continues at coordinate 2,074,078 of OZ018395.1, read as the reverse complement.
TCCGAATTTCCAAGCAAACACGTAATTACCTACTGTAAAGTAGACGCGAAGAAAGTCGGTAAAAAGCACCTGCGGTGATTGCCGTCCGATCAAAAGGATGTTTACGGTCGTAAAACGTCAATTAATTGAAAAGTTTTCGTGTGCAGGACAACGGTAAAAATATCGGGGTTTATTGAAATTTCCAGCGATTTACATATCGTTCCGTCAGATCTTGCATTATCTTAGAAATCCGTAAGGGGACTTTCTTTTATTAACTCTTTTATTGTAATAGTGTTTTTACGGTCGATGATTAAAGGAGAGATTTTTTTAATTTAATTAATTAACTCTAATATTAATAGAAGAGAATAATTTATATTGTAGATACTATTTGTCTGCAAGGTACTTTTGGAAACAGTTTCATGAAACGTCTACGTAGAGTGCGACCCCAGTACGCACAACAAGGTTCATGGTTTTTTATTCATGACAATGTCCTCACACAGCTAAAAAGTTCTTCGCAAATTGAACATCCAGCATACTTGCCAAATCTCAATCCTCCAGACTGCTCATATTCCCACAGTCAAACTCGTATTGAAAGAGATTTGACGATATTCCTGACATCCAACGAAATGTGCCAAGGTTTTTAAACTTCAACCCAAAAGAAGCCTTGAAAAGTTTCCAGGATATGTATAGTAAAATCTCAACGGTGTATAGTTTAGGAGGTGACTATTTCGAAGAACAATAAGGTAACGTTCGTTAATATTTCATCTAGGTTAATGTTATAGGACTATTCACCGAACTTTATTGTCAGAGGTTGTATTTATAATAATGCGTTGGTGGTCTCTGACTCAATCTCTTTTGCAAAAAATTAACATTTCTTTAACTTTATACCTGATACAACATTGACACTTCTTGCGCTACACTTTTAATATAACCAGATATACAAATTTGGTAAATAAACACACTTCTTTCTTGCATTCCATAATTTGGTCTATTTATTGATAGAAACACGTATTTATTGATCAAACTATGAAACATAATAAGTATTTTTCTTATTATGTGATTTAATTATTCAAGCATCGAAATATGTAACTTTTCTTTGTTCGTAATTTTAATACAGACCTTTCAAAACCAATGTGAAACGATTCTTACATACTAGCAATAAAATTAAACAAAGAATAATAATAAAACCACCTTTGAAAAAGTTGTTTTGTAAGAGTTTCGAAATAAATTTGTGTAATTTTACAATAATCTTCTTAAATGAAGGCCATTCTCATATTAGGTACATTATATTTTACATAATAAACAATTCTACTATTTACATATGAACACATTGTTGGTTTTTAGCACATTCCTGTGAATGTGTGCATTCATAATTTTAGCGCAATAACAACATGTGTATTTAAATAAAACCACTCTACTTATTATGATGTTATTAATAAAGTGAGAAATCAACAAAAACATTTTTCATTTCTTCATTTTACAACGACATTAGCGATCATGACATTTGAAGAACACAGATACTTTGTTTGTTTGATTTTGTGATTTACGATAAACTTGATTGATGAATAAAGCACCAAGTTTTGTATTTATTATTAAAACATTGATAATGGTCACTTTGTGTCTGTAAATAAAATAAAATTTATGAAGAAATATTTTTAATGCCTTATTTATTAAACAACATGATGATTTTTATGATAGATAAATCAATTTATTGATGTTTAAATCCATTTTTTATATTTTTATTATTAAAGAACTCCTTTGTGTGAACAATTACCTGCCTAACAATTACTTTTGTGTTTCTATCTTTAATCTCATTGTTTAATTACTTTCACAATAAACGCAAACACTTTCATATTTTATAACGCTGATTGTTTAATTTAATTTAAGTCCACCGTAAATACAGTATGTACATATTATCCCAATATATTAAATAAATATATCTTCTGGTATTAAATCGTAAATGAACCAATCCAAGCTGCTAATCACTATTATTTTCTAAAATATTTGTAGAATACAATTATAAGATAAGATTTTGTAATGCTGAAGGTAATTTTAAATAAACGTTTATTGTATAATTTCTGTAATTATTTGTTTCATATATGTACATTTAAACAGTATTAACATTTCGTTTTGGTTGCAGTTAAAATATGCAGCTGCTTTCTTTGCTCTAGAAAATGTACGGATTTATTAGATTCAGATTTACGAAACGTAATTTATAACGTCCAGTATTTATAATACTAATAGATGTAAATGTTTTTATATTGGCCATCTGTTGTATCATTTTTGTATTATTTTTTCACCCATGCACATGATATATTATTTATTCATATAGGAAACTTGTATCCATAGCATGTATTATAATAAAAAACTACTTTTTATGGTTTGAATAGAAAATTAAAAAGGACTTTCATGTATTAAATTTTTTTTCAAAATCAAATCATATGAAAAATTTTGTCGTTTTTTTTTAGTTCGAATTTTAAACTTTTTTAACACATTACTCAGCCAAAGAGAAAATAACTAGAGTGCAATCAATTCCAATCTGTGGGTTTAAAAAATTATATAAACATTAATTTCTAAGTTATTGATATGCTTTCTTTGATAGAAAACGCATTTAATTATTTTTTTAAATTTTATTGTAATAATAGACAAAGAAAATCTATTCAGGCTAATCGTTTTCTCTCAGCCAGACGATCAGCATCATATAATACATTTATATAGTAAAAATACAAAACAAACTAAATAAAACAAATACAAAAAAGAAAATAGCTAATAATGATAAAATAAAATACCTTAAATCTACAAATAAAATTCATAAATACCAAAAAATAACAGAATAATTTTTAGTGGTAGAAACATAGTAAGTGTTAATCATGATTTACCATGTAGTAACGGTCGCAACTATTTTTATAATTTCAAAAGTGTATAAAAAAATTGCTGAAAAAGTTTATCGTTTACAAGTAGAATATTCGAATTTATAATTTTGAATTTTTTTAATTTCGATAATTAAATAAAAATAACCAGTAAAATCCCTCTATTAACGACGATGGCAAAACTGCATTTAAATGCAAAACATATTAAATAACGTATTTCATTTGTTTTTTTTATAATAAAAAAATAAATTTTCTATTCGTTATTTTTTTATTTAAACAAATAATAGTTTTTGTTAAGTCAATATGATTTTGTTTTCTTTTCAACTGTGCCATTTTTATCAGATTTTCAATTCAGTTTTGGTTATCATTTTAACAATTTTTAAGAAACTGTTTTGGTCAAATAAATTTTATTTTTTTCAATTCTAGATTTGAACTGTTTTTACTTAGTAAATATCTATTATTTTTCTTCAGATTTTCAGTTTATTGTTCTCCTTAATTTTAAAAAAATTAATTAATTTTAGTTTTTCAACTATTGAAAAATATTGAGAAGTAAATTTTAATTGTTTTTTGTGTTAGTTTCAACAGTTTTTTTCTTCTTTAAGAAATTTTTGAATGGCAATTGTTTTTTATAGCAATATTTCATTCATTTATGTATTCTTTTGTAAATGTGTTATAGTCAAGAAGAGCAAAGTTATAAAGAATAAAGAATAATTTTTAAATTTTAAAAAAATTAATCCTATTAATTGATATTTTATGAACTGTTTCTATCATGTCTAATGTTTTGTATAAATTTCACCCTAAATTATTTTTTATGAAAATTTTTGTAATATTTTTTTGAGATTTTTTCTTTGTTTCTTTAAACACAAAAGTTTTGATTTTTCATATTTTTCAACTAGATTTTGTAAGCAAATTTGAATTATTTCTTTTGTATAAAATATCAACTGTTTATATTAATTAAAATACTTATTTATTGTAAAAAATTATTTAAGGAATTTTTCAAAAATACAATTGTTTTTTTAGAATATTTTCTAAAAATTGTTTCTTTCCACCAGTTTTTGTATTCTTTTACACATTTTTCATTTAATTCAATTATTATTTCTTAAAAATTCTTCATTTTTATAAAAAATAAATTAATAAATTTCTTTCTTACTGATTTTCATATTTTTTCTATTGTTATTAAAATAAATTTCAATGTTTATTTCAAAAATATATACATTTTTCCTTAGATCTTAACGGCGTTCACTTTGTGGTACATTTTAATATTAAGAATAAAGAAAACACTAAAAAAGTAAAAGTGTTTTCTTTATTCTTAATATAAATTTTTATTTATAATATTTTTTTATTTATATTTTCTTCCTTTTAGAAATTTTTGACTCTTGTAAACTGGTTTTATTTAGTTATTTGTTAAATTGCCATTGGTTTCTTTAGCTTTAACTTATTGTTTTCAGATTTTGTTTTCATACATTTTTAAGTTTTTAACAAAATTTTAATTTTTCCTTTTTCCAACTAATCTTTTTTAGTAAATTTCATTTGTTATAATACTATTCAGTTTTTCAACTTATATCATCTTTAAAAATGTTTTTCTAGCTGATTTTACTTATTAAATTTCAATATTTCTTTTAGGTTTTTAATTTTTTTAATTTTATTTTGCTTTGTTTCTCCTCTTAAATTAATCTAAAATACTACAATGAATACTATTACTATAATTTAAATTGAAGTGACTAAATTAATTTATTAATATGCTTTTAACTGGTATTAAGTAGTATATTTTAATTGTTTTTTCTTTTTTTAATTTTAATTTTAATTGTCTTTCAATTGCTATTTCTTAGAAAATTTTAATAGTTTTTTCGTTTGTTTAGAAATGCAATTATTTTTTTATTAAAATTTCTGAAAAACTTTTTTTCACAAAAGTTTTGTTTTTTCATTTTTTTCAACTGGATTATTTTCAATTTTAATTAATTTTTTAATATAAAATAGCGATTTTCTATATCTATAAGTGTAAAAATGTTTATTTTTTGTAGAAAATTCTTAAATTTCAATTGTTTTTTAGTAAATTTTCGAAAAATTTTCGAAAAATCCTTGACAATTTTTGTGTTTTAAGAAAATTTTAATTTTAGTTTTCCTTCAACTATTATTTCTAAATAAATTTTGGTTGTTTATCAACTGTTTATATTAAGTATACAAATAATCTTTTTGTAGAAAATTCTTAAATGTTTGATTCAAAAATGCAATTGTTAATTTAGTAAAATTTCTAAAAAATCGAATAAAACACGATAACTTTCTTTGTATAATTTTTTTATTGTAACTAGTTTCGACTAATGTGTTTCATAATGACAAGATAATTTTTTTGAAACTAGTCACACTAAAAAAGTTTTCAAGTTATACAAACAAAGTTATCGTGTTTTATTCAATTTATAAAAATGTATAACGAAGTAGAAGCGTCCAATATATATAACATCTAAAAAATCGGTTTGCTTTTTTATTCTCGTCAATTTTTGCGTTTTAAGAAAATTTTAATTTTTAATTTTTTTGAACTGTTATGTAGTAGGAAATTTAAATGGTTTTATCTTATCTTTATCTTTATTTAAACTTAATTTAATCAGACATGATAACAATATACACAAATAAATCAATGAGACATTCACTATATTAAGGGAAAAAAGCATATGTTTTCTTTTATAGATAAAATATCAACAGTATCAAGATTACAAATGTTATTTGTTTAGAATTTTTGAAAAATTGTATTGATAATTATTTTTTGTAAAATTAAAGCAAAATGATCAAATAAAAATAAGAATTGCTAAGTAAAATACATTTTTGTTCTATCCGGAAAATGTTTAAATTAATCGTGCGGTAGGAGAAGTGATAATCAAATTTATTATAGTTAAAAGTAACGCACTAAAAAAAACAATTGAATACCTCAACAGGAAACAATTGAAAGTGTGAGTATTTAAAAGAAAATCAATAAAAACTTGACGAATGCAAAAAAAAAGAAAAATAGTTTGCAAAATTTAATCTCGGAAAAATTTCTGATAAAATATTTCAAAAATATTTTACTCTTCTTTGAGAAATTAACTCTTTTGTTTTTTTTTGTTGGTAAAATTCTCAATTGTTTATTCATTCCAATTAATTTAAATGGTTAATAAATAGTTATAAAAATGTTTTCACCTATGTAACAAAAAATTAAAAAGGTTAAATTATTTTTTTATAGCATGTTTAAATATGTTTAATTTTTGTAAAAAAAAATTCAATGTTTCAAAAATGGTAATTGTATTTTTTGAGTAAAATTTATTTACAAATTGAGACTTTTCTTCAGCAATTTTTGTGTTTGTACAAAACTTTTCTTTTTCGTTATTTTATAGTCTTGTTTAGCAAATTTAATTGTTCTTTTAGTTTTTAATCATTTTGAAAATGTCCCTTTGTGCATTTAACAAAATTTCAATTTTACTTTTTTTACGACTTGCTAAGAAATAGAAAATTTTATTTATTTTTTAAGTAAAAATATATGAACAGTTGATTTTTATCAAGTTTAAAAAATATCAATTTTTTGTAGTAAATCGTAAGTATATTTAAATTATTGTTTTTAATATAATTACAGAAAAATTCCTCTAAGATTTTCATTACTTGAAAAAATTACCAATTTTTTTAAGCAAATTTTAATGTGTAATTTTAAAACGTGTTTGAACTGTTTAAGTGATTATAATAATTGTTTATTATTTTTACAAATTGATAATATTTTCAACTGATTTTGTAGAAGTATTATTCAATTGTTTTACCGAATTCGTCAAGGTTTTTCAACTGATTTTAAAATTTGACTTATTGTTTTTCTTTAATCTATTGATTTTCTTACAGCCTAAAAAAAGGAAAACAGAAAACAAAAGATAGAAGATATAAGAGGGAAGATATATTATGCCAGCAGAGAAAGATAGAAGACAAACGATTGGAGATAGATGACAGAAGATAAAAGAGAGAAGACAAATGAAAGAAGATATAAGATTGAAGACAGGAAACAGATGACAGAAGACAGAAGACAGAAGACAGAAGACAGAAGACAGAAGACAGAAGACAGAAGACAGAAGACAGAAGACAGAAGACAGAAGACAGAAGACAGAAGACAGAAGACAGAAGACAGAAGACAGAAGACAGAAGACAGAAGACAGAAGACAGAAGACAGAAGACAGAAGACAGAAGACAGAAGACAGAAGACAGAAGACAGAAGACAGAAGACAGAAGACAGAAGACAGAAGACAGAAGACAGAAGACAGAAGACAGAAGACAGAAGACAGAAGACAGAAGACAGAAGACAGAAGACAGAAGACAGAAGACAGAAGACAGAATACAAAGATAGAAGGAAGAAGACAAGAAGTAAGTAAGTAAATTGAAAAATAAGTCTCAAAACCTAAAAGAGAAGAAGACAAAAATTATAGGATAAAAAAGAGAAGATATGAGACAGTTGAGAGAAGGTACAAATCAAATGATAATAAACAGAAAATCCGAAATGTACAAGAAATTTGGTTACTACTTTTAAATTGGAAGAGAGATTCTTGGACAAGAAAAATACTTTAAAATTCTGCTAGAATTAGAATAAATTTCTGGCACAGAAGACAAAAGAGAGAAGACAGAAGATAGAAGACAGAATACAGAAGATAGAAGATAGAAGACAGAATACAGAAGATAGAAGATAGAAAACGGATGACAGAAGACAGAAGACGGAAGAAGTCAAAATTGCTGAAAATTTCCAATAAATTGGAAAATAAGTCTTAAAACCTAAAAGAGAAGAAGACAGAAATTATAAGATAGAAAAGAGAAGACATGAGACAGTTGATACAAGATACAAATCAAATGATTGAAAACGTAAAATCTGAAATGTACAAGAAATTTGGAAGTTACTACTTTTAAATTGGAAGAGAGATTCTTGGATAAGAAAAATACTTTAAAATTCCGCTAGAATTATAATAAACTTCTGACACAGAAGACAAAAGAGAGAAGACAGAAGATAGAAGACAAAATACAGAAGATAGAAAGCAGATGACAGAAGACACAAGACAAAAGATAGAAGGCAGAAGACGGAAGAAGACAAAATTGCTGAAAAATTCTAGTAAATTGGAAAATAAGTCTCAAAACCTAAAATAGAAGAAGACAAAAATTATAAGATAGAAAAGAGAAGACATGAGACAGTTGAGAGAACATAGAAATTAAATGATAGAAAACAGATAATCTGAAATATACAAGATATTTGGAAGAAGTTACTATTTTTAAATTGCATGAGAGATTTTTGGGAAAAGAAAAAAAAACTTGAAAATTTTGCTAGAATTAGATTAAATTTCTACGCCAATTTTAATTAATTTAATACAATAATTTCCTAGTTTTAAGCTAATATTAATCTGTATCTTTAGAAAGGGTTTCAACTGTTTCTAGGTAAATTTAAACATGTTTCATAGAGTTATCATAAACATTTCACAACATTTCTTTTACTCCAAAAAAAATTATGATAAAATGGTTTAGGATTTTTTTCTCTTAATTATTATAAGTTCTACTGATTAAAGGAAATGTGCAAATAAATTTTATAAACAAATTTATGTTTTTCTAGAAAATTTTTAAACAATTTTTCAAAAAATTTCCAAAATAAATTTCCGAGAAATTTTTTTCTCCCCAATTAATTAATAATTTAAAAAAATATATCTTTCTCTTCTTAAGCAATTATTAATTCGACGGTTTTCGCAAATTTAAACATGATTTTAAAAGTTCATTTTTACCATAATAAATAAATAAATAATACTATAAATTTTGACTTGTTACTATGGAATTTCGACTAGTAACAACCACATCAATCCAACTATAAATTTTCCGAAAAATTACTGTGAAAAATTTTTTCTTCGTTAATTATTATACTTTTTTAGGCAAATATAAATTTAAAAAACATTTTAACTTTCTAAATAATATTTATTAGTGCTTAAACTGTTTTTTAAGTAAATATCAATTGTTTTTATTTTACTTAAAGACGAATTTGTCTTTATAAGAATTTCACCATTTCTTATAATTTCTTTGTCAAATTTCTGGAGACAATTTTTAATCGGCATATTTAGAAAGTTTTTTTTAATAATATTAAATGGGTTTCCAACCAATTTATTTGCAGCAGATTTTTTTTCATCTAGTTAGTTAAATCAACTCCTTTCGGCAAGACGATCTTAATGTTATATAATAATATGTAAGTTTGTGTAAAAGATAGTTTAGTTTAGTTTAGTTTATTTACTTTACAAGATCTATTAACAAATTAATACAAAAATACATACATAAATATAATTCGAACATAAGAAGTAGACGAAAACATATCTGTTTCATATGTATTTATGTATATATGTATTGTAATCAAATAAGTATGAAGATAAATATAGATATCAAATTAGCAATTAAGTAGCTTGTAAGTTTTAGATTAGGCACTGACACCATTTCATTTTGTACATTATTGTAATGACACTTTGAAATAAAGAATATTATTATTATTATTATAATTAATCACTTTAAAATTTCGAGCATAGATCTTGAAGGCGGAGATGTTTTTTTTTTCAAATTGTGGCTTTTCAAGTGGAATTCAAATGGAAATAAAAAATGCTTCACTGTTTTATTTATACATTCATCTAATAGAATAGAATAAAAGGTATTAACATTAACATTTTGGTCGGTAACTTCCAAGTAATTAATTTGTTTTCTTTAATAACTCGATTATTATTTTAACAGATTTAAAATATTTATTTAAGCAAAGAAAAAGTATTTTGGAAAACATTGTCGTTTTTTAATGTGTAATTTTCAAGTTGATAAATAACCAGTGCAATCAATTTTCCTCTTTAAAAAAATAGCAACAAAATTATGAACGTTATAAAATGGGTCAATAATTTTCGAGTATTGTTTCTGTTTGTTATTTGCTAATAAACAAAAAATACATTACTATATAAATTAAATCCTATAAGTGTTTCTTATATTTGTTTGATTAATTAAAAAAGCACTAAAAACCTTTCTTCACCATTTTAATTAAACTCACAGATATATATATTTCGAACAAATATATCTGTGAATTTAAATAAAATTGTGAAGAATGGTTTTCTAGTGCTTTTTTTAAATTATTTTTTCTTATATGTTTAACACATTCTCTATTGTAAATTCTTTAATCACAACATCGTTCAGTCAATTAAGAGTGCAGTCGTCTCGCTAAGAGCAGCGATATGAAAATTTCTCTGGCGAGGCAATGAAAAGGGAAAGCAAACACATCGGCTACCAACTCGTTTCCAGCAAGAGGACGCCGATTCCTCTCACGCTTCTGATTTAATTATTTAAACAGGAAAAAAAATGTAAATAAATAATGCGACAAGTATTCAACTTTAATTAGCCACTCATTAAAATACATTTCTCTTCATTTGCACATCGCGCCTGTGGAATCAAATGAATGAATGAATGAATAAATAGAATATTATGTTAATATTTTAACTACAGCAACTATATACTGGTTTTTACTTATTCGGGTCTCATAAGCGCAGTACATTAAAAAAATATTATTGCGGAGTTAAAATTTTCAGACCTCCATTAATGTGATATCTATTTAAATATTGTTCCCTGGCAATAATAGCCACGGACAAGTTTCGATTTATTTTGGATATCATCAGAGTATCCCAATTGAATTTGAGTTGCAGTAAAAAATAATTCATCAGTCGAATGTCTAAGGGATAAGAGATCAATATAATAATTTACAATTTTCTATTCAAGCAGGGTTCTAAAGTAACACTTCGACAATAGATGGTATCTTTATGGTAATATCTTGATATCTATTGTAGAAGACATATTTTAACTGAAATCATAAATTAAAGTTTTCATTATTTGTCAGAGTGGCTAAAAAGAACTTTTACTACCTGGTAAGGTAAATGTAACTGTTGGTAAAGAAATGTGCGCAAAAATTTATAGATAATTAAAAACTGTGCAATTTTTATTGAAACAAAATTTTCATAAATACTATGGTTTTTGAGTATTATAGAATGACAGTTCTAAATTAGCATCATAGGCACCGAAGCAAGATAAAGAATAAACTCCAGACAGTGCAAGAGTTACGTTAAATATTATAATATTATAATTTTTGAAAGAGAATAAAGTTGCTTTAATTAATTAATTATTAATGCCAGCAAACGATGTTGTATGAGGGAGTTATTTAAACATTTAAGTAACAACGTTAGATATAGATTATATTGGTATAATACAATTATTTGAAACAATTATTAATACAAAAAATTAAATTGTGAATGAATATTAAAGCAGTTAAAAAAATTACCTTAAAATATTTTTATTCAATCCTTGGCGGGCAAATCCTTTGGGGAACACAATAGAAAACGCGTTCGACTCGACCACTCGTACCAACCGTAAAACACGACTGACTGGACGCACCAGCGGTTCAGTTTAGTAATTTACTTGTGGAGAATTGGAATCGGTCCCCGCCACTGGTTTCACTTTCGCGATAAGACATGCCACCACCGCGGAATCAACTTTGTCCTCAACGATTTCTGCATTTTACACACTAAAAAAAATGGCAAAACAATGCATAACGCAACAGATAACGTTATACGGGTCAACAACACAACTACCTGTGATAAGTATTAAAAAAATATCAACACTAAATAAAAAACAACTTTACCACCAATCTATACAAAATACTTAGGGATTTATAAAAAAAAATCATCTCCATATGAAGTGATTCACCTGAAAAATTCTTCATCGGTTTTATTTGTTAAGTTTTAAGTAAAAACGTTTAAATATTTAATTGTATGGCAGAAAGACCGACGGTCGATAGCCCAAACGGACAGACTAACCACATTGCTTGTTTGTTTCTTTAAATTGTATATAATTGTTCGAATAAAAATGTTATTCTCTCTGTTTAATTGTGGAGGCGTTTACTTTATGTTACATCTTGAATATAATAAAGAAGGAGACACGATTACTACTTTTACTTCGGAAAATGGGATTCCCCAAGGTTCTACATTATCACAAATGATCCTAAGTTCATCGCAAAGCTTAATACTGAGATATTAAAATCAATTCCTACAAATTCTATCTGTTAAATTCTAAATATCATAATAATAATTTCCAATTTACAGTACCTAAATCTCAAACTGAACTTCTTTCTTAATTAATTAAAAATGTTTCATGAATATGTGCCCTCAAGATCAATCAGTTAGAGATCTTTCATTAGCAAAAAACTTGAGCCCAATTCTTCAGTAGAATATAACTGAAATTAACTAAAATTTAAGAATACAGACATCATTAAAGTGACATCAACAATAATTTAAGTACAATTTAATAAAACAACTTCATAGAAGAAAGACATTTGCACTGGTGGGGACATCTACAGAGAATGGAAGAAGCACGACAAGTAAAAACATTAAGGGAAAAACACAAGGAAAAAAAGAAACGAGTTAGACCCAGCAGACTATTATAGGACCAAGTGACGACCAGAATAATAGAGAAGAGAGGAATAACATAGATGGAAGCAAAAAAGATATCGGAAACTAGGGAAACGTGAAAAAAACTTGTGAAAAAATAGAAAGAAAAATCTAACACCTTTATGGTAAATGGGTATTAGATTATATACATATTAATCAAGCAAAAAATAATTGAACTTCTAGACCTAATACTTTCCAATTACAAATTGTATATTACCTTAAACTAAATACAAAAAGAATTTTATGAAATTTTAAAAATTTAAATTTAAAAACCTTTAATAAACTGTATAAACAATCAAACATTATTAACTCATTTCGAATTTCATATACAATAAAGTAATCGACTTCTCAGCCATTAATTATCGTATTGTGTTCCTGCACTTTTACAAATCGCCGATGGAATCACACCAGCTTATTACTTAATTAAATTGCTATTACCGGCGAATTAATTAACAGCACACGTGAGGACACTTCCATTAGATCTTATGAGGAGGACATGGAAATTATCTCAATAACGTTTCAAACAATGCATAGGAAAGAAACAAAGGCCTTCCGTTATGTAACGTTTATGGTATACGCCGACCAGGCGCATGTAAATAAGCGCCTAATCGCGAAGAAATTTTAGGTCATGCGTAGAAAATTTCTTACACCGCGGACGGGATGATAACAGTATTTTATTATATAATAATAAAATAATAGTTTTTACTTTCCAAACAAACTAATATCTCAATTCTAATAAAATTGTAACTTTTTAAGTATCACAAAATTACAATTAAAAGTCCCTACAATCAAGTATTTAACCTAATATCTGTTATTATTTATTTTGAAGGCATCTACATCGTTATACATGTTGAATATTAATAAAAACTCTGATTACCTGTCTGTGTGATAATTACTGTGGTATAACTGATTTTTATACTAATGAAATTCTATATCGGTTTGTAAATTACTTCATGTGTAGTTACCGAAACTTAAGTCACAAAAATAAATATAGTGTTATACAAACGAAACTTTAAAGTGATTTTACTTATATCTGTTAAGTTATTTTATGTAAAAATTAGTTTATATATTTAAATTTAAGATTTTAAACAAAATTAGTGTCATAACTCTTGCAAAACACATAACATAACGACCTTCGTTATTATTTATATCCTTGTTATTCTCTTTCGGGAAAAAAATATTAGATACAGACCCATTTATATTCCAGTTTCTTCATAATATAATTTTCTGTGACCAAGAACTCGGTTGCGCCATTGGCGCGAGTGTCAAACGTTCGTAATTATAGCGAGGAGCACGTAATGAAAAATTACGCGCGATTCCGAGTAATTAAAAGTGGACAATTATGCTGATTGGTGTGTTTACCTTTAACAGAAAATTATTCCTTTCTGAGCTATAAATATGAATGCGGAGAGGCACGGTCGGGAAATTGGATAATTGCGGGACGTACGTACGTTCAGATGTCGGCACTAGTTTATTAATGTTCTGTAAGTAAAACATAGAAAGGAATTTATTGCCTTAGTAAATTATATTATTATTGCTATAGTAAATTATACTATTATTATAAATATTAGTCGTAATACAGTATAATCATGTGTTGTAAATTGTTTATTTTAACAAACTTCCCCAATACCTTAAAGAAATACGGTTCTTAAGAGAATTTAAGATTAAATTGAAGGAGTATCTAATTTAAACCGAATTATATATGTATATCTATATCTATGTACTGTCTATTAGTTTCTTCGGTATCTTGTTAAGATTTATTGACATATTTATATTAGTGCGTTTCATTGGATATATTTGATTTTATACTCTATATACTAAATATATATAAATAAATTTAATTTGATTTGATTTGTTGTCTATTCAAACTTTACTTGCCTTTTATATTTTATAAGAAAATTTCGTTTCCCAACATTCAAATCCACTAGCCTGTTTAGACCAAAAATAAATGAAAACCGATACGATGATTGTTGCTGACGGGGTAAAGGTAATTAAATATTTTAGTCAACTACATTGGCCGATGATCCAGCATTGATTCAGATATCTAGAAATGAAACACACTAATAACTTTGTTCAAATGTCTATTTTCCCTCTTATTTTCAGGGTATCAGTTTTTGCCGCCGGATTTGTTCTGCATTACACCCCTTAAACTGCCTTATCAATGTTTCTTTTGTAGACATACTTTCTTATTAAACATTAAAAAATTAGTGTTGTGACAATATGGTTATTTCCAATATAAGAGTTAAAATATTTTTAATTTTATATCATATTATTTTGGTCGTAGCAAAATTACTTTAAATTGTATTGGCGTACCTTAGACCTACCTCATAAAACCATTTTTTTAAATTAGCGTACTCCTAACCTACCATAATAAACTATATACTGACCTATTGTACTCCTGACCTACCCTAATAAACTATATATTGACCTAGCGTACTCCTGACCTACCCTGATAAACTGTACATTGACCTAGCGTACTCTTGACCTACCACAATGTACCGTATATTGAGTCAGCATAACTTTAAACTGCTGCATAAAATTATCGCATAGGCTGGTATGACCTTGACCGAGGTTAATGCATAGTTTATTGAGGTAGGTCAAGAGAACGCTGGATTAATATACAATTTGTTATGGTAGGTCAGGAGTACGCTAGCTTGAGCAAAAGACAGATAAAAAATCAAATTAAAGAACAGATAAAATAGTTGCATGAGACAAAAGCGCAACAAAAAAGTAGAAATAGAAAAATTATAGGTCATAGAAGAGCAAATGGAAGAAATAAGAGAAAAACAAAAAAAGGCAAAGGAAATAATTATAATCTAAATGCAAAAAAGCAGACAAAATATCAACATAAATAAAAAAGTTGTATCCATTCATCAAGCATTATTTTCTAATGCTTAGATATATTTTTCAAGTGCAAGCCAATAATTATCAATAACAAGAAATATAAATAATATACAGACATAAAATAGATGATGAATATAAGAACAGGTTGAATAGAAAAAGGCATAAGAAAAAACTGAACAAAAGAAAATATTTACTGATGAGAAACAAAAGGAGAAACAGAAAAATTATATGATAGACAGAAATACAAATGAAAAATTAGTAGAAGAAAGAGAATAAAAAACAAACAAAAAATATAATCAACATATAAAAGATGAATAAAAGACCCACAAAATATAGGAGACGAATATAAGATTGACTGCAGAAATAAGAACAAAAGACGGACTAAATATTGATTAGACAAAAGTAAAATTAAAAACAAATGGAATACATATTGATAAGAAGAAGAGAAAATAACAGAAAACGATAGGTGGCAGACGGTGCAAACAAAAGATGAGAGAAGAAATAGTCCAAAAACAGATAAATTAAAATAGGTATTATTATTATTATTATTTATCCAACATACTACAAAAGATTCTAAGGCTGAAAGACCTACGGTCGATAGCCATGAAGAAGAAGACAAAGAATCATATAAATGATTGTTAATATTATAATTATATACTATCTTTAATAAAGATGTTTCTCTCTCTCTCTCTCTTTAAAATAAAATAGATTATGGGAAACAAAAAAATAATTAATCCGGCAAATGATAAACGATAAATTCATAATTAAAGATTAAAAGCAAAGTAAAGACTAGAGAAAAGGTTAGAAACAATAAAAAAACACATTTTAATAAAAACATAAGAATAGCAAATAGAGCATCGATAAAAGAGAAATCAAAGAGATACAAAAAAATCTAGATAAACTCCCAAACAAACAAATTCCACAAAAAAATACTCGACAATTAAATTAATCAAAAATATAGATAAAAAATTCGTAGATAAAAGACAGAAAATAAAGATTGTGTAAAGACCTAACAAAGAATAAGGACAATCAAAATGCAGGTATATTACAAACAAAATATTAAACATTAGCCAAAAGACAGATGAGAGACAATCAAAAACTGTCAGAATGCAAAGAAACAACAAAAATCTAAAGCAGAAAATAGACAGACAAAAAAATAAGCAAAATAAGAGGCGAAATAAACAGAGGGCAAAAACTAAAAATTACAGATTAACAAAAGAGACAGATAGGTCAATCATAAAGTAGATTCCTTCAAAACAAAAAGGCAAAAACAAACAATACACAAGAGCAGATAAAAAACAGAAGAAATACGTGCATTTATGTATTTATTTACCGAATGTGATTATAACTGTTTCAAGACATATAAATAAAGAGATACATTATTTTTTAATGCAATAATACGTCTACTAAAAAAAAAAATGAGAAAACCTTATATTATCATTAACTTTTTCTTTGACTAGTTGTATCCAAGAGTTCACCTTGACTTTTTTATTCTCTTCCAGAACAAAATACAATAAAAGAACGATAAAACATAAATATAAGAAAGAAAATGGAAGCACAAATTTTAAACTCTATGGAAAAATAATAGAGAGTAGAAAAGGACAGACGATACATACACAAAAGATAGATAAATGACAATAGAAAATATACAAATAAAATAAAATAGACAATGTATAAATCGCTGATGTTGGGCGCATGTGGTTGCACTCGAACTAGCGATGGCGAGAGTGCAGCATCGTTACTTCCGATCAGCAATTGAATAGGTGACCGGTACCATTCGCCATTGGGACACAATTTATGGCGCTTTAGAGTGTCAGGGGCAATCATTTACATACAAACACACAAATATATAAATAACACCACATGTGGTCCTTGGTCGATAGCCAAACACTACTACTACCAGATAATGTATAAACGAAAAGTGAATAACTAATAATTTAAAATTACGAAAACATTTCGTGAAAAGTGAATAAATGGCGGATAATTAACAAATCATAGAATGAAAAATTAGACCGAAAACAAAAGACGTCAACTTAATGGTTTCTATATAATCATTAAACTATTTTACGTAAAAGATAGATATGAAAAACAAAACGACTAAAATAAGAAAATATACCAAAAAATGAAATGTAATTTTCTTCTTTCTTGGCAAGTTCTTTTTTAATCTTCTCTTTAATTTCTTAAGATGACCGTCACAATCTAAAAACTTTACAAAAGACACTGAAGATGAGATATTTGTGCTGGAAATTAACGTTGCTTCAAAATTACAATTATATTTATAATTACTAAATAAAAACTAAAAAAATAATAATTAGGATTGTAATTAGGAGAAGTAAAACTCTTGTTACGTTCCATTTTTTTATTTGGAACATAACAAGAGTTTTACTTCTCCTAATTTGAAAATTTGGTTCCATCAAGAGAGTAGCAGAACAAGTATCGATTATATTAGGATTATAATATTTTTTTAGAGTTGCTTACTACAAGGTAAGATTAAGTAAGAAACGTTCTATACAAAAATAGTTGCATCAATTGAAAAATATTTCATATTAGTATATGCAACTTAATATACACGTGGACCAAGGAATAAATGGATAAATAAAATGGGTGGAGTAAAATACTTGTTTTGTTCCATGATTTTATTATCAGTTTCCTGACACGTCTTTCGATCCGTTACGATCATCGGATCGAAACACGTTTCAGGAAACTGATAATAAAATCATGGAACAAAACAAGTGTTTTACTCCACCCATTTTGAATATATGGTTCCATCAAGAAAGTAGCAGAAGAAGTATTGAATATATGGATAAATAAAATATGTTGAATGCTTGAAGCCATAAAACTATGATACATTATGAATCTGAAACTTTATTAAACTGTATGTTTGATAATGGCCTGAAACTTGAAACTTGAAACCATAGTTACTGAATAAATTCCGTGTGTGATATTATTTTATTAATATCACACAGCTTTATTTATCGTCTGGTAAAGTTCCAAATTAAATAAAAAAATCGTGTAATGGTGATATTTAAGAAGAAACGTTTTTTATGATAAAAGTTATATTTTAAAACACTAATTGATATACCAGTTTATGTAATGTGCTATATGAATATAAGTTCCATTCGTTGAAAAATACTTAATATTAAGACATGCAATTATTAAATAAAAACACGATTTTAGAGTTTTGCTTTATTTGTAGTGTGGCGAAACAATTCTAGCACTGTATCTACAAATAAAGCAAAACTCTAAACAGTGGTGTTTTTATTTAATAATTGAATAATGGAGTTTCGCCAAGTATCAGCCTCATTAATCCAATATTTACAGAAAGAAATACGTTCAAACTAGTGTTCCTTTGATAGCCTTGGTATTTTGTAACACGCAAATTACTGTTGTATCATTCAATGCCTGTCGAAGTATTAGCTAGAGAAGTAGTTGTTTCAAAAGTGATTTGTTCTTGTAGTCTTAATAAGACTCATTTCTTGTTTTACGAAATATTTTCGTGTTTTTTCTAATTATCAATATTAAGATATGCAACTCAATATACAAGCGACTTTAGGAATTATTGTAATAATAAAATATTGTTTCTTTCATAATTTTGGAAAATCTATGTATAGAAGATATTAAGAATAAACTAATATAAATAAATGCTATGTAAAAATAAGTCTACTGATAATTAAAACAATATAACAAATGGTGATGTGGCCACCATAGTACTTTCCCTATATTTTACTCGAAAACTATGAAGTTTATGCAAAAATTTTATTCTTAATAATTTATTCAGTTTTAAATTCTCTATAAATATTTATTATATAATTTTCATATAACTCCCATAGTTTATTAGCAAATTGCAACAAATATCAAATTTTTAAATTTTTTTTTTTTTTCTCGAAAGTTAAGAAATTTATGAAAAACATGTTCGAATAAAACTTGTTCAGTTTTTCATATTTAGAAAAATATCACGAAAAAACAAAAAAAACGCCTCGAGTAAACATTCACTTCCGGTTTATGAATATTTACCAAAAGCTTTTCAGCTCCAGTTTTTAACGACAAAACCTTAAGTTTAAAGTTTCATCTCCATCGGATCATTCGTTTTTGAGATACAGTGCCCACCGACAGACAGACAGACAGGCAGACACACACACACACACACACACACAGACACAGAATTTTTTTTTTCCAGAAATCATTGCAATGGCCCAAAACGGATATTTCCGCAAAAAAATGTTGAAAAAAAAATCACGAAAACAATTGTCCCCCTATATATGCTATATAGGGAAACTAAAAACCCTATTTCATCCCTGGTTTCTTTGACTAGATCAAATTGTTCACCAAAATTTCCCTATTTTCTTCCTTGCATTATTACAATCTGGATGATGAAGATGAGTTATTCATGCCAGTTTATTAAACATCTTAGAATTAAGGGTGGTCAGTAATTACAATTGTTAATTCGTAGTTGTGAAGCAATTGATCTTCGTGTATCCTAGAAAATAATAATTAGTATTTTTTTAATTTGGTGACCTTTAACTTTATACTTCATCTGAATGAGAGGTGATTACAAGACAAAACTGAACTTTGAAAATGAGCTTAATATATCGAAACACGTATCAGGGCACTGATAAAGAATTTATAAAACTAAACTAAACTAGAGTCTTACCTTGTTTGAAAACATTTAATACCTGAATGATTATTTCTGATTTTAAATTATATTAACTACATTGTATAATATGAAAGATTCTAATAAATAATGTGTTATACAATATAAATATGTCTCATTAGTTGAAAAATATTGAATATTAACTTATGCAACTCAATATACTAGAGACTCCAGGAATTAAAGGAATAATTGGATTGATGAGGCTGATACTTGGTGAAACTCCATTATGCAATTATTAAATAAAAACACGACAGTTTAGAGTTTTGCTTTATTTGTAGATACACTGCTACAATTGGTTCATCACACTGTGGCTTCATCAGGCAGATGAGTAATGAGCAAAACTCTAAACAGTCGTGTTTTTATTTAATAATTGCAAAGGAATAATTGTTAACGGTTGAGGCTTTTACTTGTTTATACATTATTTGTCATAAATGAAACACTTTTTCACTTTGTTTGTATAACTGTAACTTTATTAAGTTAATTAAGACAATTTTAACTTGTCATTTTTAAACTAAAAGTAGTTACATACGTCTAGTTTGAAAATGACAAATTTTTAAAAAGACAAATTGTCGAGACTATAGTCACTTAATGGGGCTGTATTAAGTCACTATAATTTCGACGATTTGTCTTTTTAACAATTTGTTATACAAAGTTAAAAAGTGTTTCATTTGTGAATAATGGAATAATGATTTCCTTAAAAAATATATATAAATAAAATAATAATTAACCAGTATAGGCAGATAAAAATATGTCTACTAATAATTTAAGAAAATATATCAAACCATACTTTATCGATAGCTTCTTTAACTAGATTAGTTTTCTTCAATTGTTCACCATAATTTTAATTTTCCCATTGCCTTCCATGGATCATTACAATTTGAATGAAGATGAGAAGATATTTATGCCAATTTTTAAAACTTCATGGGTTTAAGGGCAATGAGTAATTAAAATTGTTGCAATTGTAGCTGTTGATCATTTAATATCCTAAAAAATAACAATTATTAGAAACTTTATGGCTCATCTTAAGCATACAAAATTAAGATGAGGGGCTCTAGAAAAAAAAACATATTCTCAAAGTGGGCTGTGAGTAAAATAATAATGAGAAGTATGGTAGTATGATCTAAATAGTAGGTATATAGAATTTGTTGATACTTGTTGAGCTACCCTCTTGATGGAACCAGATTTGTAATTTTGGTGAAGAAAAACACTTGTTATGTTCCATATTGTTACCTTTATTTTAAGTTTCCTGACACGTGTTTCGATCATACTCGAAGCTTAAACCGTTGATTGAAATATTTCAATCAACGCTTAAACCTTTGAAAATGATCGAGTATGATCGAAACACGTGTCAGGAAACTTAAAATAAAAGTAACAATATCGAACATAATAAGTGTTTTTCTTCACCAAAATTATATAGAATTTGAACTGATGATAAAATTATGGAACAAAAAAGAGTCTTACATTTAAGAACTAAATTATTATGCTGAGACTATCTTCTATTTTAAAATTTATTGTTTTCAATAACAAAGTTAACAAGAAGATTTGTTAACAAACAATGTACTATAAGACAAATATGAATTGGAAAATATTCCATACCCATTCTTTTATATGTGTGTATATTGGGTTGCATATGCTACCCAATATACACACATATAAAAGAATGGGTTCATATACTCTCAAGCAATTGCATTTTTAATTTTACGTTTTTTTATACAAAAGCAATTAACTAATAAACATTTTTGATAAATTATGATTAAATAAACACAGTTACTTTTCACTTTTTTTCACACAAATTCATATTGATTGGTAGATGTGCCAAAATAAGCATACTAATAAAAATATAGAAAAACCTACTTGATCATTTACTTTTTCTTTGACTAGTTTTTTTCCAATTGTTCACTTCAGTTTCTTCATTCTCTTTATAAGATTATACCAATCTGGATAATGAGGAGTTATTTGTGCCTGTTTATCGTACATCATGGGTTTGCTGATTAATCATAATCATTGATTTTGTTGTTGTGAAGCAATGGATCTTATTGTATCCCTAAAAAATAATTAAAATAGTTAAGTGTATATTTTTTTATTTCCAGGTCTTGACTTACTGATGCACACATTTATTATTGTATTTCTGAAATAGGTAGTTTATCAATTTAATTATGGACACTGTTCGATGTAAGTGTTTGATAATGATAAGCTGAAGTTGTCGAAACTGTAGTAAAAAAAATTAAAGAATTCATACCAAAAAAGTTAGTTGTTTTAATTCGAATTGTTACAGTGTATGATGAATTAAATTTTCGAAACATTGTTAAGCTGATTAGAAGATTAATTGAATTTTGTTTCAGTGTAAATATATAAAAATTGTGAAACAAAATCAACAATTTTCTAATTATCACGATGTACTGCATTAAATTATTTTGTTAATGATTTATAACGTAAATAACAGTTTTATATTAACTGTTAATGCTTTTTAAACATCGTTATCACAGTGAAAACAAAAAAACATTTTGTAACCATTACATTTTTTTAATTGTGTACCAATTAAAACCCATTTTAAACTAATAAATTTACTTATCTATGCCAGCAGTGATAACAACGTTATCAAAACAAAACGCACTTAAGCATTATAATCACTGCTCTATTTAAAACCTTAGTTCGTTTATTTCGTCTCGCTTTTACAAAAATTTGTTATAAAACAATAACAATAGAAATTATTTATTTATGTTATTAATACCAAATATTATTATTATTATGAATACTATATTATTATGTATTATATATCATAATTATGCAACGATTTATTTTAATAGTTTTAAATGTTTAATTGTGGAGGCGTTCACTTTGTGGTACATCTTGAAGCTAAGTTATCGTGTCTCCTTCTTCTATAATAGTTTTATTACATTAACAATTGTTATAAACAAATGAAAACGTAAAATAAAACACTTAAGCCTATTTATCTACACAACGTTATTAATACAAAATGCACTCGACTGTTACTATCATTACTTACAATTTTACAATCATTTCGTTACCTGCAAACAATTTAAAACAACTGATTGGCGCCAATTTTCAAAAACGGCACACCGCCAAGTCTGCCACCACATGCTCATCGCACCGGTGCCTTACCCGCAGCACCACTATATTCACCTTTAGTTACTTTTCTGTTGTCAGTTGTTTCTCGTCACGCGAATTTCTGTTTTATCAAATGTAAATATACAATCCGGTACGTTTTTGTTTCCTGCCCTCTCGACTTTTTTTTTTTGTAAGTGCCATTTGTAAACGTTTATCACCCGTTTTGCTCGCACGCACCGCTTTCGCGATATCTCACGTGTGCGGCAGTGGAGGATTTGTTTCCGCCGCAAGAAGTCGAGCGTGACTAATGAGAATAACATTTCTTCGAGCTAGCCGCCAGTAGGGCCGTCAGGCAGCAGCAACAAGTCGTTGCTGGGGGGGGCGGTTATTAGACGTGGTTGTTGACAATTGCTGCTGGGCCCTTTGCAACCGTCTGTGCCTTTGATGCTTTCGCATCACACATCGAACCTATTGTTTTGTTTGCGCTTGATGACTTGGATTGTTGTAATCGTGCATGCGGGATGATTGTGTAGTTTGGTGTGTGTGTTTGTGTAATTTACCTGGTGAGTTTTTATATGGTGGTAATTTAATTTTAACTTGTGTCATACGGTAGTGGTGGATGGTAAATTATAAAAATATATAATTATAATTGTAATGTAAATTTACAATACTTGTATGTATTATTAAGATTACAACACAAATTCCTTGTTGAAACAATTAGTTAATTAATTAGAAGGTTTATTAAATGTTTCACCATGGGTTAATTGAGAATTTAAATCATCATATTAGTTAATTCTTTGTCAAATCCTTAGTTATTTTTATTGTCGTGTTTGCCAGTATATCATCAATAATATGATTGTGATTATGTTTCTGGATGCACACAACTTCTGTTAGAATGAATTTAAGTGAAAGTTACATGTATTGTTTCATTTATTATAAAATATTTTCAAGTGATTTTTTTAAATAATAATATTTTCTCTAACAATAAATTGAATAAAGGAAAACAATAACTTTTTGTATAAATACAATTTTAAATTATCAACGATGTATCAATTTCTGTATACAACTAACGGGTGTCCAGCAATTATTGCAGTCCCGGGTGGCGTTGGAATCAAAAACGTAGGTCAATTCTTTCATGTTAATTGTCAAACATAATCTAAATGTGCATTAAAAATGTCAGTTCATTTATTTGGCACACGTAAGAATCGACCTACGTTTTTTATTCCAACGCCACCCGGGACTGCAATAATTGTTGGACACCTGTTATAAGCCAGATGTATAATTTCATTTGTTTAGATTTAAAAAATATAAAATGTAATCTTATAAACAGTTGGTATATAAAAACATGAAAGAAGATTATACTTCATTAAACAAAATCTGTCAATTGTGGTTGTATTTTTGATGTTTTTAAAATCGGTTGGTTGTTAATACTTTAATAACAAAAGCTGAGAGCAATTAGTAATTATTTGTGCTACCTTTCTAAATACTGTCGGTGTTGTATGACTAGTTTTAAAAGTATCCAAAAGAATTCTGGAAATCATTGAGACATTGAGAGGTAATAGAAAGGATTTTTTTTTTTTTAAATCTATAACAATGAACCTCTTGACCTACCAGACGAACAATTTGGTTAAGGATAAAGAAGTTTGTATATGTTTGAATAATGTATATTAGATAGCAACATTGCTAAACAAAGATTATTATTATTATAAAGCAATTAAGGTGACATCTATTGTCTAAAGTGTTAAACTAAATTTCTTGGGGATAGCCATTGACAATTACAGGGAACTGTTAATTGTGACAATTATAACAATAATATGAAGATTATGGTTTAATACTTTTAATCTATTATAATAATAAATATTTTGAAGTGGCATATCTATAACAATGCACTATTTATTAAGACATTTTTGTAGAAACTAAGGCACTTAAAAAAAGGATTAAGGTAGCATAATTAATCTTCACCTGTCACAACACAGTAAGATTGATGCAGCATAATTTTGACTTACCACAATGATCAAAATATTAGGTTAATGTATTGTTGGACATTGCAACTAAAATTACATTAAGATTACTTATGATCTATCATAATAAATCATGAATTATAGTGGCTAACTTGATATTATTTATTTTGAAGGCATCTATTGTTCGTTACACACGTTGAATAATAACAAAAACACTCAAAACATAATTTACAACCAAAACGAAATTATTTGGTAGTGCAGTTAACCACAAGAAACTCTTTTTTAAGATAAGGTGTTTATGATATATTCCAATAAGCTATATTGTTGATTCCCGAGGCTTTTAATTTGTTATTCATTTTGAAAATAAATTTAACACAAATCCACTGCCTCATTTGTGTTGTGGTAGGTTAAAAATGAATTAAGATTTTGTTGTAACAAGTCAAAAGTACGAATTTTCTACGACATGAAGGACAACATTTTTATTAAAAGTACGATACCTTATGAAAAAGTTTATTGTGGCAGGTCAGATTATGGTATCTTTAGAAATGTTTCTTTGTGGTAGGTCCAGAGTGAAATAACTTTAGTAATAGTTCGAGACTATGATATCCATTATAGTTAATTGTGGACGGTCATGAATATGAAGCTTCAATTTAGTTTTTACTGTGGTAGGTTAAGATTATGATACTTTTATAAACGTTTCCTTGTGCTGGCTGAAATATTTGTGTTGTGGTAGGTCAAGAGTATGCTATTGTTATTAAGGTTTTGTTGTGATAGGCAACAAAAAATAATATTTTCATAGGTGATTCCTTATGGTGGGTCAGGAGGACTCTGTTTCAAATAAGATTTTTGTTGTGGTGATAAGTATGCTGCCATTATTAGTATTTACATACATATATGTTTTATTTTGTAATGGAGTAATGGAATGTTATTAAAACAGTGAAGAAAGGAATTTAACCCCATTATTATGAAAGGACATTGTTTACATTTTAGTGGTTGAAAATAAAATATATTTTTGTTTTTATATTCTGTGTTTATGATTTTTGCTTTATTTTCTTCTGGGGTAGGCTAAAAATAGGCTACCACATTATATGATTTAGTCAGACCGAATTGTTATAGATAAAATAAATAATATTATTTGGAACCTTTAAGACTTAATCTGTTTAACCATAAACTTTTAGATATAGATAAGTTGTGTTAAATCATTATATTTTGATCCCAGGAATCCTGTACTTTATTATTCACCAACATAATTTAATAAACTTTAGTATAATCTAGTATT